>PVJL010003334.1:0-48646 GCA_004026885.1 Lyroderma lyra
TCCTTCGTCCTTCCTTCCTCCTTCCTTACCTCCCCTCCTCTGTCCTTCCTCCCTCCTTCCTCCTTCCTTCCTCCTTCCTCCTTCCTTACCTCCCCTCCTCTGTCCTTCCTCCTTCCTTACCTCCCCTCCTCCATCCTTCCTTGCTTCTCTTTTCCCCTCCCTCTCCTCTCCTTCCGTCTTTCTTTCCTCGTTTCCTTTCCACTCCTTCTTCCTTCTTTCTCACTTGTCCGGGAGCTGGAATGACCTTTCCTGCGTGAGCCGTGCTCATTTCCTTTGCCTTATTCCCTTCCTGGGGTCTTCCTGGTTTTTTTGTTGTGTTTCGTTTTTTCTATCCGGGTGAAACACCACCCTCTTCTATCCTGTTACTGCAAATCTTCCTCTGAATGATGACTTTCTATGTCTTTTTATTTTTCAGCTTTATTTTAATCAATAGCATAAAACAGTAAGACCTGTAAAACGTGCCTCGTGGTGATTTGATAGATTGGTACACAGGCATGGTGAAAGGGCTCCCTGTCTAGTGTATTAACATGTCATCACCTCACCTACTTACCGTGTGTGTGTGCGCGCGTGTGTGCGTGCGTGTGTGTGTGCGTGTGTGTGCGTGTGTGTGTGTGCGTGTGTGTGTGTGCGCGTGTGTGTGTGCGTATGCGTGTGCGTGCACACGCGTGTGTGTGTGTGTGTGTGTGGACATTTAGGTTTTACTTACTTAGCAAATTCCAATTATACAGTAGTGTTATCAACAACAGTCACCATGTTTTACATTAGATCCTCCATAACTATTCACCTTATATCTGACAATTTGTACCGTTTTACCAAATTCTCCCTATTTTCCCCACACCACCACCCCCAGCCCCTGGCAACCACTGTCCTATTCTGTTTCTAGGAGTTTTACCTTTTTTTTTTTTTAAGATTCTACATGTAAGTGATACGGTGCATATTAGTCTTCCTGTCTGATCGATCTCACTTGGCGTAATGCTCTCACAGTCCATCCATGTTGTCTCAAATCACAGAACGTCCTTTCTCACACAGATTTTGTTCTGTTTTTTACTATTGAGTTGTATGAGTTCTTTATATATTTTGGATATTAACCCCTTATAAGATACATGGTTTGCAAATACTTTCTCCCATTCTGCAGGTTGCCGTACACTTCGGTAACAGTTCCCTTTGCTGTGCAGAAGCTTTTCAGTTTGATGCAGTCACACTTGTTTTATTTAGCTTTTGTTGCCTTTTCTTTGGTGTCAAATTCAAAAACAATCCAAAATATTGCCAAGATCAATGTCAAGAAATTTACCCTCTGTGTTGTTTTGGTTTTTTTTTTCTGGAAGTTTCATGGTTTCTGGTTATAGTCCATTCAAGTCTTTAATTCATTTTGAGTTGATTTGGGGTATGGTGTAAGTTTCTTTCTTTGGCTTGTGGCTATCCAGTTTTCCCAACACCATTTATGAAAGAGACTGTCCTTCTGCATTATGCATTTTTGGTTCCTCTATTGCGAATTAACTGACCATATATGCAAGGGTTTATTCTGGGCTCTCTATTCTGTTCCACTGATCTATCTGACTGTTTTTATGCCAATACCACACAGTTTTCCTGATACAGTTTTGTACTATAGTTTGCATCAGAAAGTGTAATGAATGCCTCCAGCTTTGTTTTTCTTTCTCAAGATTTCTTTGGTTATTTGAGGTCTTTTGTGGTTCCATGCAAATTTTCGGGTTGTTTTCTATTTCTGAAAAAAAAAAAAAGAAAAAAAAAAAAGGTCATTAGAACTTTGATAGTGGAGCCCGGCCAGGGTTGGTAGCTGGTTAAGAACTATTACCGGAAAATGGGGTGTCCTTGTCAACATGGTGTCCAGGTTCTTGGTATCTCGAGCAAGGAATTGAACGAGACACACACAAAAGTAAAAAGGTGAAACAAAGAGATAGTTTATTGAAAAGAAAGTACACTCCAAAGAGGTAGGAGAGGGATTGAGCAAAGAGAGTGGCTCAGAAGTCCCTGAGGCTTTGGTACTTTTATTTTCTTCTAAGTCTTCAGAGGATACACCTGTGGGCGTGGGGCCTCTTGATTGACAAGTCTGATTGACATGGGGCTTATTACATAACGCCTTCTGACTGTGCATGCCCTTTCCCAGAGTTCAGTCTGTTATAATGACATTAATGAACTTCTGGGCATATGTATGACATTACAATGATGGTATAATGAGGCTCAGGTGAGATGAAGGTCATTGTAACTCCCACCACGCAGGTGTTAGAAACTGGCTCAAACCGGTGGGCTTCTTGGGCCCTCTGACTTCCCTGTGTTTGCCTGGAACTTCCTCCTGCAGCTGCCCAGCCTGGGGCAGGGATTATCAATGAAAGGGTGGTATCAGGGCGGTGACTCCAGCAGGGCGAGTCTCATAGGAGGGGTCCCGAGATCCCCCCCATTCTATCTGCCTTCCTCATATTTTCTTGAGATGTGATCCCCACAAATCTTTATGGGAAACAGAGGGTCTGAAGGTCTCATCTGCTTCCTGCTGAAGATGGTCGTTGTCCCTACCTACTGGGGGGAGTCCATGGAGCTCTCACACTATCTGATCTAAAAGGGGAAGGGGTCTCGAAATCCGCCATGTTGACTCGTTTTGTTGAGATGGACTGGAAGCCTTGCTGGGGTACTGCTAGTATCCTGATGGTCCCTAGATGAGGAGAAATTAATTCAGTTAGTACTTTAAAGGCATTGATCAGAGAAATAGCTTTCAAAGTCCTTATCACTAGGTAGTTTCAGGATGGAAAGTCTGTTGCTCAGGGCAGGGAGTCAGAGAAAATTGATTAAGGAAAGCGATTAAGACTTTGGCCTAGGAAAAAGGTGAAAACTGAAAGTCAAAGAGCAAGGAAAAGGAGTCTTTAGTGAAGTCGGGGGATGGCTGCTCTGTTTGACCCATATCAAGAACTGTTTCTTTTTTTTGGTGGGTCTCATGGGCACAAGCCCTGTGGGTTTTCAGAGGTAGGTGTCTGGGGTCCCACTCCTTAGGAAGTCTTAGATCCAAACTCTTCACTCCTCTGAGAGAAGCTGGGAGTTGTAAGTCCCCTCCCACTTGCAGGATGCTGTGCCAGGGTGGGGTCCATGATGAGAGTGCGTTTCAGCCCTTCCTGCTCTTTCCAGGTGGGTATTTTCTTGTTCTCCCTGATAGAGACGAGCCAAAACCCCGGGTGGCAGTAACAAGCTGTATTGGGGAAGCTGCCGGGCTGCCTCACAATGGGAGAGCAGCAGCTCCTACCTTTGGGAGGGACGTTATATAGGTAGGGGGTAGCTAGGCATAATGCAGAGGGAGGAATATGTGGTCATTACTGATTGGTCAAGGAGAAGTTTTAATTTACCTGGCTAAGGTAAGGGCTGGGGCAAGTTTCAGTCTCCCGAGCCAAGTTATTGTTTCCCGGGCTAAGTTTTGGTTTCCTGGGCTACATTGGAGCAGGAGCCATTTTATACTGAATCTATCACTCCCTGTGTAGTTATAGTTCAATTAGTTTCTGGATTTCTGTAAAGGGAATTGCTCCACATGTAGCTATAGATCTCAGTGTGTGTGGGGGAGGAGGAGGTGAGTTCAGGGACCTCTTTGTCACCTCTTAGACTGGGCCCACCATGTCTTTTGACACTGCCAACCTTCACAAGGTTTGACCAAGCCTCCAGAGAACATTCTCAGACAAGTCACTTCTCCCTGATTCCCAGTCAATGGCTCTCTCCCTGGTGACCTCAGCCCTGCTCTGGGGAAGGGAGGGATCCAGCTTGATAAGAAAGGGGCAGAGCTGGGCCAGAAGAACTGCTTCAAACTTTCAAAGGTCCAAGAGGGCCTGTCCCTCCCAAACCCTTTGCTGGCCCCAAGCCAGTGGGTTAGTAGCTGCTCCCCCCAAGTTCTGGGTGCCCCATCTTCTACCCACCCATGAGGGTAAGCTGCTTGAGAAACAATAAAGGAATCAGATAAAAACAACAGCATCAGTCAGGAGTCTTTGATTGTGGGTAACAAAAACCACAAACGAAAAATTACCAGTGCCAGTAACCAAGTCAGGGGAAGTGGGGTGGCACTCGTTCTTAGGGCTTGCATTATCTTCCTAATGCTGCTGTGACAAGTGACCACAAACCAAGCAGCTTCAAACAAGTCAGATTTATTCTCTCATGCTTCTGTAGATCAGAAGGTGGGGTTGGCTCAGCCAACTACTCTGCTCAGAATTACACAAGGTCAAAATCAAGGCATCCGTCAGCTGTATCCTTGTGGGGAGGCTCTGGGAGAATCTACTTCTGAGCTCATTCAGACTGTGGGCAGAATCCAGTTCCTTGTGGGTGTAGGACTGAGGTCTCTTGTCCTCACTGGCTATCAGCTAGAGTCTGCCTTTTGTTCCGAGAGGCCTCCTCTGGCCTCTGGGCCCCAAGTGGGTCCCTATATTTCAGAACTAGGAAAGGCACATCAAATCCTTCTTGCCCCTGGAATCTCTGACATCTCCTAAAACGTGTGTATATTTTTTGGCACCCCCATTTGACCCCTCTTCCTCTTTTACTGCTCCCCTCCTCCCACATCTGCATCTCTTTTGACCACAGCCTAACAAAGCCACAGGTACTGGGGATTAGGGCGTGACATCTTTGAGGGAGGGGCACTACTGTGTCAGACTACAGAGCCTCTGGAGCCAGGCTCCCGCCTGTCTGAATCCCTGGTTCCATTTTGTTCTGAGTGTTTTGTTCGCTACCACGGCGGAGAGAGGGGTGCATGTACCACGCTTCCCCAGTATGTGCAGAGTTGCACTCCTGATCAAAAGTGCCATGATCAGAGAGCGAAGGGCTGTTCCTCTCCCAGTTGCTCTTGGAAACTCCCCAGGGCGGAGCCCCTGTTGGCCCAGCACAGGCCACAGGCCCACTTCCGGTAATGAGCACACCGTCAGGGTGGGTGGGGGCATAAGGGACCCCCACGTGAGGCCAGAAGGGGGAGCTCCGTTGCCAAAGAAGGGAGGGCTGCTGGGTACAAAGCCCAGAACTGATTTTGTGAGCACCGTCACATGGTGCCCACTGTGGGCCCCTCTCCAGGTGCTGGCTCCGCCACACATCGCACTCCCTGGAATCCCAGGAGGTCCATCGTGTTAGAAACCCTCCTTTACCAAGACCAGGTCCCAACCCCACTGCTCACTAGTGGGCCGACCTTTCTCTGGGCCTCCCTGGTCTCCTCAGAAAAATCGAATAAAGCAAATCAGTGCCCAGCCAGGCTACTTAGGGCTGCAGGGGAAGCGGCCAGGAGGGGATGTGACAAGAGTGTGTATGGGCCTGAGGAGGCCTTCGAGCAGAGTCTGAGAGGGATTCAGGGACTCTGAGGCTCACTGGCCCTCCAGCTCTGTCCCCTTGGTGGTGGCAGCACCGTGGCCGGGAGCGGTGCTGCCCAGAATGCACCTGGCCAGGCTCCGGGCCATGAAAAGGCAGCCATTCAGGGCTGGCTTGGACGGGAGCCGGGTGATGAGAGACGGGAGCCCTGTGCCCTGCAGAGGAAGGAGGCCTCTGCGTGGCCTCGCCGCAGAGCTGAGCTGCCAGGCTGGGAGGCCAGGACGGCTCACCGGGGAGGAGGAGGCGCCGTAGAGGGAAGACTGAGCCAGTGTTTGAGGCCGAGGGGCTGAAAGGAGGCTGTGTGTGCCCAAGCCAGCTGCCTGGCAGGCGGGGATGTGAGTCATTGGTGGCCTGGGGGGAGGGGGCGGCCCAGCTGTCCAGGACGAGGGGGCACAATGCCCACCGCGTGTGAATGCGTGTCAGTATGAGTTTGAACGTGTGTGCTGGGGGTAGGGCTGGGGCTTTGCAAATCCATCTGGCTGCCCAAGGCTCCCTGGGGTGGGCACACCCAGCCATCCTCTGAATATGGCGGAGCAGGACCGTGAGGGTCTCCTCCAGGCAGCCAATGCTGGCAATTCACTCCCTGGGCTGTTTAATGGACAGGGATCAGTGCCTCCCCTCCCCTGCACTGAACACAGAGAGGCCTGTCCCTGTTTGTGGCTGTGCCCAGTGTGGTGGGACAGGTAGAGGAGGGACCAGCACACACGGTGCCGGCCAAGGCAGGGAACACAGACTCCAAGGAGAGGAGTTTGAAGTGGGCTCTGAGAGATGAGCAGGAGTTCATTCCATTCAGGAGGGATGCATGCGAGCAGTAGAAGCTGGGATCTAGGTGGATGGGAGAAGAAAGCCACAGTGGCCAGAGTAAGGGTGGGGGGTAAATGCCGGTGGTGTCAGGGACCTGTGGGCCATGCCCAGAAGCTCCTGGAGGCAGGGGTGGGCTCAGACTTGAAGACCAGGGGGCAGGTCAAAAGAGGCCGTTCATGGATGCAATAGGGACCTGCCTGGTCCCGAGCCGATTCCCAACTTCCCAAGGGCCTGCCAGGCAGGGTTTCACCGGTCACAGACAAGCTGGTTGAGAGAGGCTCCTTCATCATGGGAAAGGCTGTAGGCGTGTGTGTGTGTAGGTGTGTGTCTCTCTGGGTATGTCTCTATAGGTAATAAGTATCTGTGTGTGTGCATCTCTCTGGAAATAGGTATCTGAATATCCATGTGTGTGTGCACTTCTTACTGGTTGTGCCTGAATCTCATATGTACAGGAGTGTGCATGAATATGAGTGTGTCTGGGTGTCTCTCTCTGAACATACTTGCTTCTGTGGGAGTGTGTCCGGATGTGTCTGACCTCCATGTGTGTGAGTGTGGCAGGCATCTCTGAATGCATATCTGTGTGTGTATGTCTGTCCCTGGGTGTGTGTGTATGTGTCTAGGTCTGTGTCACTTGCACACCTGTGTGGCTCTGTGTGTGTCTGCTGTGAGTGTGCATCTGTCCTTCCTTTTAGGGCTCCTAGTCCTAGGCGGTCTGTTTTGGAGGATGATTTAAGAGTCCAGGGGTTTGACATGAGCTGGTGGACTGGCTGGCCTCTCTTCCCCTGCTTTCTTGGTAACAGCTGCTTCCTTTGAGGGATCTGCCGCTTCTGGGTAGTTCTGTGAGGCTGCTAATCCCAGGATCCTGCCCCAACCACAGCAGAGGACAAATGACCCTGGCCTGGCCAATCACGTTACCCCAACCCCTCTAGACGTGATCATTGGCCCAGGTTTGAGCACGTGACTACAGTGAGCTCAATGAGTGTCCATCCCTGGAATTTACACATGGAAGTTGGGAGGGGAAAAAACTCTTTCCTCTGGGGTCCTCAAGATCAAATGATACCTGTCTGAGGCCATCTGTGTGCCTGCCTTCCTCCCACTCCTCCTGGAAGAAGCCTGTGGTACAGGAGAGAGCCATGAGGTAGGTGGACTACACAGCGGGGTGTCCAGAGCACCCTGAAAGTGGCCGCGATGCAGTCTTTTCCTGCAACCCAACCGGACGAGAACTGGTGGAGGAGCACTCGCAAGAGGAAAGCAAATCTCCACCCGGCCAGGCGGGGCCTGGAGGCCGGGCGTTCCCTGTGCCCTCCGTTCCTAAGGGACTCCCACGGTTTGCGGCAGAAGCAAGATAGACCACGTTAGCATATTTTTTAATGCTTTACTCACACTTTAAATTCACTCACACACACACACACAGAGAGGCATGTGAGGTACAGAGGCAACGAGTAATGAACCAGCCCAACGAAAGCTGTTAGGCTCGGGCTGCTCCGGGACCGCAGCTGGTAAATTTCCAATCCCGCAGAGCCTCCCGCGGCAGGAAGTCTCGCGAGATCGAAGCCATCTGCTGTCAGTCAAAAGTCCAGCCTTTTTATCTCTCTTCTCATAGCATGGTAGGTGCGGGGGTCTTCCCTGCAGGGCGCCAGCACGTAAATGTCCTTGCTCATCACTGACACACCCTCACTGCACGTATTCTAACTATGGAGTCACTTTGGTTTTTACAATGGAGTTCCTTATGTCAGTATTCATAGCAAGAGACAGCGTTTCCTGCCGTTCGAGTAAATAAATTCCTTTTGCTTGAACTACATAGAGTTGAGTTTCTGTCACTCACACCCAGAAGAGCCCTGGACAATCCCTGCCTCACCCATGGGCCTGGGTCTCTAGGGTGCACAGGAACACCCTTGCCTGACCCTTAACACTTGTCTCTGTCCCTCTCTGGCTTCCTCAGGCCCCACACAGAGGCAGGGGCCCCCCTTCCCCACTCTTTCCAATCTCTTCAGCCCACTTCTGCTTGCTCAGCAGCTACCTGCTTCACTAGCAAATGCAAATTCCCCAGCCCTTCCCCTTCCTATCTCTGTTTCCTCCATGGCCGCGTCCCCATTCTGTCTTCCTTCTCCCCAGGCTCACAGGAGGAAGTATCCCTCTGCTGCTGGTCCTTGCCCACGACTGACCAAGAGAGCTGTAATTGGAGGGCCCAACCTGGTGGTTCCCAAACCTACCTGTACATCAGAGTTATCTGGGAAACAGGCAGGCCCTGGAATTAACTTCCTCCCATCTTTTCTCAGCCCTTCTGATCTGAGCTGCTTTTTGACCCAATCTTCCCTTGTGCAAGGGCACTTCCCAGACTCCAAACCAGACCGCCCATGCTTTGAAAACCCTGTCCTCCCTGCTCCGGAGCTTCCCCACCCTCCCCCCAATCTCCCCACATCTCTGCTAGCTCCTTCTTAACCTCTTTCTCTTCCTTCCATGTGTTTTACCCCCCTTGACTAGGCAGCCCCTCTTAGGGTGCCCTGCAGAACTAGTCAGGTTCTCTGCAGTGGATATGAGTGGACTCCAAGGTCCAGAGGTAGGTGAAGATGGTAGGCCTCACTCCACACCTCCCTAGATGGTCTATTACAATAACAGCCATGCCACCCCACTTGAAGCATCTATTAGCAAGGAGCACAAAACAGACCTCCTACCACTGCCCAGGAGCCTTGAGGAGCCCCACTCCGTCCTTTGCAGGAAAGCTTCTCTCTGGGTGTATTCAAGGACATGATGACCAAAGACTGGCTAACCCTTTAATCAGACCATTGCATGTGGGGGGAACCCAGGACCAATTAGAGAAAGTTCTGGAGTTCCCTGATGGTGTAGTAGCTTAAGCTTTGGCGCTGGCGCTGTCAGTGCTGCAGCCTGGGTTCGATTCCCAGCCAGGGAGCTACCCACATACCAAAAAGCAAAAAAAAAAGAGAAAGTTCTGGACCCAGGGCATTGCTCTGCTGTGCTGCTGAGCTCATTCAGGCACAGGCAGAGGAGGCTGTGCAGTATTTCTTGCCAGGCACACATCCTCAACAACACACTCTTTTCACTGAAGAACGATGACTTCTGACATGCCAGTGCTCATTAGCAGACCCTCTGGTGCAAGCGTAGCCGAGCAGGCTTGAAGCGCCAGCCCAGGCCGTCCCTGGAGGGTAGACTTCCACTCAGGGTCTTCAAACACTAATATGAACTCACACACATCCCACAGCTGCAATGAGGTGACTGCGGCCAGGCGGCTCTCCACCCTGCAGCCCCTGTCCATGGCAGTCTCCCCACAAGGTGCCCAGAACCCCTCAGCTCCAGCTTTCTGGTTCTCTCAGGCCCGAGGCAGCCCCCCATTGTCTGATGGTGGGCTGACTCAGGTCAAACTCTGGCCCTTCTGTTATCTCCCCACATCCAAAGGCAGGTCCTGGGCCCCAGGTGAGATGCTGTAGGTGCCGCACACTAGCAGAGTTTGGATTCCGGTGGGCGGGTGGGGGCTGGTAGAAAAGAAAGTGGGACTAGGGATGGGACCGGGAAATGGGAGAGAACTAGGAAGCAGGGAAGGGGAGGAGAAGGGAGGGGGAAAGGCAGTGGGAAGAGCATGCAAGGTGCAAAAGCAGTGTGAGGAAGGGGGCAGGGAGGGAGAGAGGGTGGGGAGCTTCTTGGGGTTCTACATCAGGCCTCACTGAGTCTCCTCTTCCAGAGCAGAACCTCAACCACTGGGGAACAGGGGACCCAGTGACAGGGACACCTAACCTACCCCCAGCACTGCTTGGGACTCCTGCCATCTGCTCAACTAGCTCCTCCCATCCTCCACCCTCCCTCCAGGGCTACGGAGGGACCCGTCCCCACCCCCACACCCCAGGATCTCCTGGTTCTGTAGCTTCGGCCTGCCTTCAGCCAGGCCTGTGGGGCTGGGTGGTTTCCATCTGCAGACTGGCCTCTCCCTTCTTGGGGCCCTTGTTCAACCACCCCATCTATGGCTGAGACAATCAGCAAAAATCCACAAGGGCTCTGCCCACCGGGTGGGGCCAGCACAGGTGGGGCCAGCACAGGTGGAACGTGCCGCCTGAACCACCAGCAGGAGAGCTTGTCGGACAGTGAAAGCCGCCTAGGGCCTGGCCTGGCTCCCACATTACCTGCCCCCCCACCATCTCCACCCCACAGTCAGGGAGGGGCTGAGTGTTTAATTGTCATGCATTTCCCCAGACTGAGTTCCACCTAGGCACACGTGAAATGAATCCATGATGACAAACGTTCCTCTCAATGGACCAGATTCGACTGGCAAACACTCAGTTGGCCTTGGGGGACTCGCCCCACCATCACCACCTCCTCGAGTCCTGGAGAAGAGGGAAGGCAGAAACCCCAGAAGCCTGAGCAATGGAGTGAAGTGACTGTGGGACAGGTGGCAGTGGGGCTTTGGGTGGCCTGCAGTGGTAGGCAGCCAAGTCAGCAGGGCTTGGAGCTGCAGGTCAGGCCTTCCTCCTTCTCTGGGACTTGAAAGTGGCTATTGCAATAGGTATTGTCCTCCAGGGCTCTTCCTTGATTGGAGCTTGCAACATTCAGGGACATTCTATTGCACCTGGCATTTTTCCTCTCCCCCGCCCCCACTCCCCACCCCAGCAAAGGGCCCTGGAGCCTTAAGGCCACAGCTGAAGGGCCTTCTCACTCCAGCCTCAGGGGCCTGGGGCCCACTTTGGCAAATGCAGCTCCTTGGGCTCCCACCACCTACCTCTCTAGATGCCCCTGGGCAGAAACGTAACTCCCTGGCACTGCTGTCCCTGAGAGAAGGGCCCAGAGCTGGGCTTGCTTACTACATAACTATGGGAGCTGGCCCCGCGGCTGCACTTCTATTTCCTGCTTTGTAAAGTGGGAATAATCAGGTATGTGCCTTTAGGACTAAGTGAGTCAGTCATGCATGAGCCTAGCATTGTGCTTGGCATATTATAACTGCTTGATGAATGTTAGCTGTCATTTACTGGACTGAGAAATACTTCCGCTTTAATTCTGTGGGCATTTTTAAGGGTCCTGCTGCATGCTCAATGATGGGACCTCCACATGGAGCAAGGCTGTACCAAGCAGACATCTGGGCGAAAGCAGACAGTGGAGTTTTTATGTTAGAAGATTCTGGAAGTCACCTGGATGGGAAGACCCATCACCCAGACCCTGCCGGGCCAAGAATGCCCCTCCAAGTCTTTGTCTAGTGCGCCACACCCTCTAGGCGGTGGGTCTGGCTGGCACACACACACACACACACACACACACACACAGATTAATAAAGGCTTGGGGACAAAAAGGGTTTTGAGTGAAACATTTGTTGATGAATGAAAAGAATGGAGATTGGGCGGGGCAGACAAGCCTTCCCTGGGTGATGAGGGGGAGCTCTGCGAGGAAGAGGAGACCCCAGAAGTGGAGAGGGCCGCTGCCTGGGGGCGAGAGACGGGTCCTGGACCCCCGTCTGCCTTTGCTCCCCCACCCAGGAAACGTCAGAATGCGGCTGGAGAGAAGTGGCCTCGGGAGACTGGAGGTGGGTGGTGTCCGCGTTCCCACGCATCCAAATGGGCAGCGCCTCCAGGGAAGCTCTGCGGGAGGGAAACCGCGTACCCGGGGCGGGGGGCGGGGGGCGAAGTCTGGACTCGGCCACCCACGCTCGGGCTGGGTGACCTTGGGCGGCTCCGTGCGCTCCAAAGTCTCGGGTTCCGCCTCGGAGAAATGGGTGATTCTGTCCTGGCCGCAGCGTGGAGGGCTCAGCGCGCGACAGGGACACAGAGCCAGGGGCACCGAAGGGGTTAACGCACCTGGGCCGCCGCCGCCCCTCCCGGCCCCTCCTCCGGCCTCCGGGAGGAGAAAAGTCACAGCGGGGGCGCGGCCCGGCCTCCGCCCCCGCCCGCCCCGTCCCCAACCCCGCCCGCCGTGCCCGAGCTGCGCGCCCAGAGCTGCGACCCGCGCGCCCCGCTCCGCCGCTGCCCCGGCTCGGGCCGCCATGTCTCTGGGGTGAGTGGGGGCCGTCGAGCTGGGGGCGGGGGGCCTGGGATGGAGCGCAGGGACCATGGGCTTCTCCTTCCCCGGAGACCAGGGGGAGACGGGGAGACGCTGGGCGGCTCCCGGGCACGGGAGATGCCGCGCTGGGTGTCCGGAGCCGGCCGCCGTTCCCTGGGACAGACTGGCTCGCGCGGCGGCGGCCGGAGATGCCCGGTCGTGCGCGGCGCCTGGACCCGCGGGTCGGCGGCCGGGGACCGCGGGGCCCGTGCGCCCAGCCCTCCCCGGCGGCCCCGAGGCCCCCAGGTCCCACTCCGGGACCTCGGGAGTTGGGGACGCAAGTTCTCGCCGGCAGCTTGGTTTCCGCCCGCGTCCCGTCCCGAGGGCCTCCCGCATCCTGGGCAACGCTCGTCCTCTACCCTCGAGCGGCTCTCCTTCCTCCCCAGAGCTCGGGCCGCCCGCCCGGCGCCTCTCCCCTCTCCCCTCTCCCCTCTCCCCCTCTCCCCGTCAGGGCTTTTTCCTGCCGACGAAGTGGGACGGTGCAGGTGGACCAGCCTGGCGTGAAGGGGTCTCGCTGCATCCTCCTCCCCGGAGATGACCCCCGCTGGACTTCCTCCAGTCTGGCCTCCCCAGGGCTGTGGGAGGCTTCTCTGAAACCCCCAGGGCGAGAGAACCAGAGTGCTCTGCCCCTCACCCCAACCCCAGAGTCTGTCTCTGGTCACATCCCCCCACCCCAGCACCTGGGGTGACCCAGTCTTCCTCCACCTTCATACACAAGAAACCTGGGGACCCCATGGGAAAATGTCGCTCCAGTGAGGCTCAGACTTCACTCTTCTGCCATCTCCAGCCAGCCAGCCGAGGGGCCACTTGGGCTTCTCAGCAGTGTCCCTGTCTTGCCACCTTGCAATCTGTCGCTTCCCCTTGCCTGGCACCTCCTGGCTCGGAGGTCAGGGCCATCTATCTGCCTTCTAGCCAGGCCCTGCAAGGCTGCACTTCTCTGGCCTGCCCTTGCCCAGCAAGCCCTCCGCCCCTGTGTCTGCACAGGAGAGACCAGGGCAAGTGACCTGGACACCCCCAGAGAGTGAGCTGAAGAGAGGGTCCTGGGGCCCAGGAGCTCAGGTGACCAGCCCAGGCCTGCCAGCACTCCTGGCAGAAAGCTGTAATTTCTGCTTCTGGAATGGGTATGGAGGGGGTTACCTAGGCAAAGAGTGCCCCTGGAGGGTGGGGGTCCAAATGTGTTCCCCTCCCAGGACAGTAGAGCCTCTCGTAGTGGGAAGTTAAGGGTGCAGGGCCATACTGGGGTATTAGGGGACAGCAGTCATGCTAGGAAATGTCCTGAGCTGGCTGTTCCTTTTTGTGGGGTCAGAAGGAATGGGGTGGAGGAAAGGACTTGCTTCTTTGGGTCCCAAGCTAGAGCTTGCGCTCCAGTGTCCCCCACATACATGCATTACTGAGGTCCCAGGCTGCAGAGCAGATGCCGTCTCTGCCCATCCCAATGGTTCAACATGTATGTTCACCCGAGCAGGTCACTACGTTTGCACAAGGAAATGAAAGCAAATGGGGTGCCGTGGGTATGGAACAGGGCAAATGTCTCCCCCTGGGGTTGTCCCTGTAGAATCACAGCATCCCTGACTGCACACTATAGCTCTTTAGGTAGCGCTCCAAACCCAACGCCGTTGTCCTCATCTCCTGGGAGAAGAAAGCAGGTTAGGAGAGGGGAGGGGAGACCCACTCTGAGTCGACTGTTTTGTAAGAGGCAGGGCCAGGATTTGAAGCCCTGGAGCGGGGAGGTCAGGGTGAGAGAGGAGGCAGGACCCTCCTCTGACCACTCGGGGCCCTGGGACTTGCCCACGTGGGACTGCACTCCACTCCAGGGCTGCTGGAGAGTCCCCAGGGGTTCATCTTCTGTCTCCTCTGAACCATTCTTCCCCTGCCCTCCAGGAGGAGAATCATCTACAAGAGTGTGTGCCTGTCGCTGGCCCTGCTGGTGGCTGTAGCAGTATTCCAGCGCAATCTGACCCCCAGCCAGTTTTTGCAAGAGCCCCCGCCCCCCACCCTACAGCCACAGAAGGCCTGGAAGCCGAGTGGACACCGGATGAACTCCAATGACTTCTGGAAGAGCTCAAAGGATCTAGTCACCCCCACACATGTGGCCTCACAGGGGCCTCAGGCCTGGGACGTGACCACCACTAACTGCTCGGCCAACATCAACCTGACCCACCAGTCCTGGTTCCAGGGCCTGGAGCCACACTTCCAGCAGTTCCTGCTCTATCGACACTGCCGCTACTTCCCCATGCTGCTGAACCACCCGGAGAAGTGCGGCGGCAACGTCTACCTGCTGGTGGTCGTCAAGTCGGTCATCACACAGCACGACCGCCGCGAGGTCATCCGCCAGACCTGGGGCCTGGAGCAGGAGTCGGTGGGCAGGGGCCGCGGTGCCATGCGCACCCTCTTCCTCCTGGGCACAGCCTCCAAGCAGGAGGAGCGGGCCCACTACCAGCAGCTCCTGGCCTATGAGGACCGCCTCTATGGCGACATCCTGCAGTGGGACTTCCTTGACAGCTTCTTCAACCTGACCCTCAAGGAGGTCCACTTCCTCAAGTGGCTTGATATCTACTGCCCCCATGTCTCCTTTGTCTTCAAGGGTGACGACGATGTCTTCGTCAACCCCACCAACCTGCTGGAATTTCTGGCTGACCGGCGGCCACAGGAAGACCTGTTCGTGGGTGACGTCCTGCAGCACGCTCGGCCCATCCGCAAGAAGGATAACAAGTACTACATCCCCGGGGCTCTGTACAGCAAGGCCAGCTACCCGCCCTACGCCGGAGGAGGTGGCTTCCTGATGGCCGGCGGCCTGGCCCGGCGCCTGCACCATGCCTGCGACACTGTGGAGCTTTATCCCATCGACGATGTCTTCCTGGGCATGTGCCTGGAGGTGCTGGGCGTGCATCCCGTGGCCCACGAGGGCTTCAAGACTTTCGGCATCTCGCGAAACCGCAACAGCCGCATGAACAAGGAGCCGTGCTTTTTCCGCTCCATGCTGGTTGTGCACAAGCTGCTGCCCGCGGAGCTGCTGGCCATGTGGGGGCTGGTGCACGGCAACCTCACCTGCTCCCGCAAACTCCAGGTGCTCTGACCCCGGCCAGGCCACCACAGGAGCCTGTGCTCTTGAGCCCTGGAAATCATGGGACGGGAGCTGCATAGTCAGGGCTTAGCCTTTGGTCCCTTGCAGGGAGGTGGAGGGTTTGAGCCTCATGTCCCCCACCGAGTGTGGTGGGTAGGCAGAGGGGGCGCCTCCCTGTGTGGACACTCCAAAAAGTGGGTCTGAGGCCCAGGAACGTTTGGAACTGCCCAGACTGAAGAAGATCATCTGGGGAGCGAGGCTGCTGGCAGCCCTCCTTAGCTGGGTTCTTTGCCTGGTCCCCTCAGACCTGCTGGGAGGCCCTGGTGGCCTCTGAGGGAACCCTCTGCTCAGGTACCTGGGCTAAGCCAGGCCCTAGGTGGCTCTTTGGCGGCCCTTTTTCTTCACAGAGAAGATTCTCCCGTGAAATGCCTCAGTCTCCCCATGGGCCCACGTGACCCTTTCAGGAGAAGCTCAACCCTGTGCAGGCTCACAGCACACACACACCCCATAGTCCATGCCCCTGGGTCTCCTAGAGACAGAGCCTCAGGAGACCCTCAGCACCCCCAGCCCAGACCTGTGTGGAGTTGGCTGCTCAGCCTCTGCCCCCAGTCCTGGCTACGTCCTGTGATGTTCCATCTGGAAGCATGCACGTCCGGCCACTCTGACTACCTCAGTGACCCTCAGAACCTCTAGATAGGCTGCAGCCCCACCCCCACCCGACGCAGGGCCGAAGAGCAGCGCTCAGCCCCCGCAGTCACGGTGCTGCCCACTGAGGCCTGGCTCCCCAGCCGGAAACCAGCCATTTTGGCCCTGGAAGTGGACATCCCTCTCTTACTGTGAAGTTTTATTTATGAAGAATTTGGAGGGAGAAGGTGCCAGGCCTCAGGAGATGGTGGTGTTCTTCCCTTCCCTTCCCTCATTCCAGCAAGACACCACCTCCCTCATGACTCTTACCCTCCCCCCTCAGGGCACCCTCATGCCCATCACAGCCCCCCTCCAGAACCCTGCCCTACTTCTATAGGACCAGGGCAAACCAGCATTTATCCCAGTGAAAGAAAGGAGTGTCCCTTGTGGGCCACCCTGCCCAGTTTCAGGAGTCCTATGAGGTGGGTACAGAAGGATGCCACCTCATATCTCAAGGTGGAGTCACCTGGCAAAAGAGTGAGGAATGGACTATTTTCTCAATAAAACGGGACTGGATTTTTTTCTGGTGTGAAACTTCCTATTGCTACTTCCCTCTGAGGGCCTGTCCTAGGGCCAAGGTTGCCAGAGATTTCTGTTCCTTGTCCTTGGCTGGTGGGTACACAAAGACCCCTTGAAGGGCCTTAGAGGGAGTTGAGTGCCAGGACTAAAGCAGAGGCCACAAGGGCCAGAGTCAAGAAAGACGTTTCCTGGACTGGGGGGTGGCATCGAGCGCTGCACACTAACTGCGCGCCCGCAGAGGGCAAGGCCAGAGTTGACATTGAGGCTGATGTTACAGGGACGGGGGTGGGTGGGGGCATGCAGGAGCTGGTGGGCTTCCTGATGTCCCTTCCATCAACCTGGAAGCATTGATAAGGTTGATCCGCATTGAAACATGGCCTCAGGGGCTGTCTGTTGGGGGAGCTGCATTGTGCAGGGAACCTTGGCCTCAGCTGCTTGCTTACCTCCAGGGCAGACTAGGCAGCGTCTCCAGAAGGGTCACTGGAGCTTAGCCAGCCTGCAACTCCCTGCCCGTGCCCAGCCTCAGCATCCCAGTTTGGGTCACATGCCTCAAGAGTCACTCATTAACGGCTACACTGGGCCTCTTCAAGTGAGAAATGTCTGGATCCTAAGATAATGCAACATCTTTGACAGCAGAAGGGGGCGCGAGTCTAAACAGACATCCCTCGTGGCCCCCGCTGCCTGGGTCTAAGCCCTCAAAGAAGGAAAAGGGGACATTGCTATGGCTATTTCTTCCTCCTCAGCACAGATCCGCCGACACCTCCCCTCAGGCATCCAGCTATATAATTTTCAGGGAAAATGAAAATGCATGACCCCTGGTTTTAAAAAGAATTTCAAGATTGCCACCGCAGAGCCTTAAGCCCAACACAGGGCCCTTTTGAGGCGGGGCCCGGTGACTAGAGTTCCAAGGGAGTTGCTGCCCTGTTTGGCCATCACACACCCTCTGAAGCCAGGAGCTGCAGAGAGCAGAGTGGAGCAATGGGGCCCAGGTTTTCCCAGAGCTCAGTCCAGCAGGGACAAGAACAGTGGAGAAACACCCAGGAGACTGGGAGGCGGAAGGGTCACCGACTGGGGCCTAGGTGGGTCCAGAGGCAGCCTTGTGTTGAGCTGCACCTGAAGGAAGAATGCGCAGGCGGAGGGCAGGGCCTGGACAAAGCACTGGAGGGGAGGGGTGCGGCACCTCTGCAGCCGAGAGGTGCCCCTCCGGGGCTGGAGCTGGGGTGGGAAAGGAGAAGGCAGCCCGGGAGGTAGGCAGGGCCTGCTCCCAGGTCTCCTGGATTGCAGGAGTGTGTTCAGACTTGATCCTAAGAGCAGAGGGGCCAGGAGTGGGGGCTCTGGATGTGCACCCGTAAATCCGGGCTCCCTCTGGCTCTCTCCAGCTGGTCCCATGGACTGGGAGCGCTAAGCTGTCAGCATGGGAACTTCCTCAGCCTCTGCCCCTGGAGGACCTTGCTCCTGACCCCATTTCAGACCTCAGGGGCCCAGGTGTGGGCTGGCAGAGAGGGCTGGGAGAGCAGGTGGGAGGAAGGGCAGCAGCCCTCTAAGGGGGCCAGTGTGACAGGATCCTCAGCACAGGTTAGGGCAGGCTTCACCCCTGGGCCTGTCAGTGCACCTGCCTCTCGCTTGTGGGGGAAGAGGAAGGAGGGACAGTCCAGGCTGGGGACACATGCATCAGAAATGCAAAGCAGTGAGGCATCAAGACCAACAGCCAGCTGCCTGGTGTGGACGGTGCTGGAGATGGGAAGGGCTGGACTAGGGGTGTCCTGGTGAGAGGTGCCCTTGCTACGAGTTGGGGTACTTTCTGCAGGCATTGAGGAGCCATCACAGCTTCCAAAGCAGGGAAGAAATAAGACCAGCTGGGGATCCTAGAAACATGTCTTTACCCCCAGTCTCCCTTTTGGGGGCATGGAGAGGCAGCCGTCCCAGGCTCCACGAACATCAGGCTGGGACCATGGAACATGGCCCCAAGCCCTCCCCACCTCTGGTCCCCACCTCCTCTGTGCCCTTAGCAGGAAAGGGATACCACGAAAAAAGGCTAGCGACTGGGAGGATGGCCGGGCACTGCCCCCGCTAAGCCTCGCCCTAACCCAACGCCTAACCTAAGCCCACCCCAGCCTGTCCAGAATACCCCAGCTGACTGGAGCCCTCACCAGCTCTTGGTGACCTGACCTGGCTCTGGCCCTCCTCAGCTGGCCCTGGTTTTCTCTGGCTGCCTTAGAGTGAAAGACAGCCCTGTCCTTTCCGAGGTTTATTGTTGATCCTCTTGGGAAATAAACAAGAGGGCATTCTGGAAGTTTCCAGAACCTTCAGGTATTTACAACCTTAATTCCTAGGAACAATGATAGCAATTGCCATTTTTATGGACCACATTTGATATGCCTGGTAAACCCTTAACACATATGACCATAACTCAGGGTATAAATATGACTATATTTTAATCCCTCAAGCGCCCTTATTGGAAGAAAATGAAGGAAACCAGAACATGACACTCCAAAATATGCCTCTTTGGCATAAGGATTATCTTGAGCTGGTTATTTCTGAGAAACAGCCAACATAGGAGAAACGCTGAAAACAGCAGAAATTACCTTTTTGTAAGGAACACTAACATTTATAAAGGAAATCTCCATTTTTAAGTTTTCCCCTAAATTACAAGAAACTGGTCAACGGAGAAGGCAGCAGCTTAAACTTAACATCTGAGCCCATTTACTGTGCTTTTCCTGGTAAGCTCCCATTACAGGCTTGCCCCCGCCAACATCTCTGTCTGTCTTCAGCTGGTGTTATACTTACTGTGGTGGGTTGGGCCCCTTTGGGGAGTTTCTCAGTTTCCCTGGTCTCTCCCATGTATACAGTATGTATATATGTTTTTAAACTTATTTGTTTTTCTTCTGTTAATCATTCATTATGGGGGACGAGGGTGTCTCATTTAAGAACCTACAAGGGTAGAGAGAAAATTCCTCCCTAGGAAATCCTACCTCTCCCTCTTGGAGCCCACTCACTCCCACATTACCTGGAACTTCAGGGCTTCCTTTGTCCAAAGAGGGTGTTCTCTGAAGTCTGGGCCTGACTCTTCAGCGGGGTCCCGCCGTCCACACGGTGGCACTGTGGCGCCCGCACAGTCCTGTAGCTTTTCAGGCGCCACCTTCCCTGCCGCAGGAAGCACACTTCAGACACAAAAGGGGTCCTTCTCGTAATCGCCCTCGCCACCGCAGCCATCCTTCCCCAAAGAGCAGCAGCGAGATGTGGGTAATGGGCTCTGAGGCTCCCAGTCAGCTGTAGAACCTCCTGCAAAAACCAGCCAACTTTCCAGGCCTTTCCTGACAGTCTATTTGCGTCAATCCCCAAACCTGAATTTAGGGAGCAGGTTGAGGAGGAATGGGTCTCAAGCTCTTTGGTCCCCAAGACCTTAGGCTTTGGATGCAACGATGCTTCTGCTGGCCGGCTGCCAGCTCTTCATTCCAAGGGGCCTCAGGAAGGGGAGGCTTTCTCACGCCAGGAAAGGTTCCTTCCGCTCTTCCCCTAGGGCAACAGGTGCCCTCTTGGCCACAGTGACATAACCGAAGGGTGGGGTTCCCTGGCGGTGTAGTGGCTAGGTTTCGGTGCTCTCAACGCTGAAGCCTGGGTTCAATTCCCAACCAGAGAACTACCCCCCAAAAAAACCCAAAAAACATAACTGAAGGAGACCACTCAGAGCCCTACCCTTAGCAGAGAAGGCCTGCTCGTCCCCCTCAGCTGAGGAGGAGGGAAGTGAACTTCCAGAACCCCTTTATATGAATGCACCCCGTCCAGTGAAGAAATGGAGGCTGGGAAGACAAGGATCCCTCAGCCATTCAGGGCACGACTTGAACTCGGGTCTGTACTCCTAATGCCTCCCTCTGTATCTCCCCAGAGCTTCACCGCCTCCCTTTTTCCTTGGTAGTAACTGCCACACGTATCTGTTGTTTTTGTTTTTATGGGAAAGCCCAGAGTAGGACAATATGGCCAATGAGTGACTGGAAATGTAGTACTTTTGTATCTGAAAGTTTCCCCCGTGGAAAAACCAGTTTTGCCTCGGTTTGCAATGCAGTTCCATTACTTCATATGAATTTGTGCTTTTTGACATCTGTGAACCGGTTGTAGCATCTATTGTCAAGAAAACAAATCTTTACCTCATTTCGCAATCTGTTCGAATTATGAATTTACCTTTTTCTGAAAAGTATCTTTTAACAATTGCTCTTGTATTAAAAAGAACACAGGCACATTTAGGGAGTAGAACGCACATTTTGCCTATCATTCTAATGCAAAAACTTGCATCTTGAAATACGTTTGAACCTTCCAGGTGAGCCTGGAGGTCAGTGATTCCCGGAGGGGCTCAGCTCCGTTGCTAGTATGAAAAGCCCCCAAGGAAGCTTTGAAAAAATGCTGGGCGGGTTACACCCGAAGTCGGGGTGGGCCGAGCCCAGGTGATTTAAACAGCTGGCAGGTAACTCGGGCGCTCGCCCGGCGGGGAGCTACCGCCGGGTCCGAGACTGACTGCCCCTGCACCGCAGCAGGTGACTTATTAGGAATCTCCTCGCGCCCTGTTTTTCTCCGAGCGGCCGAATCCAACAGGAATGCCGGGAATTCCTGTCTCCGCCCTCAGGGGCTGGAAATCGCTCGGCAGAAAGGAGTTGCTGGAGGGTGCGGGAGTCCAGCTCATCCAGCCGCCGACCCCTAGGCCATCGCTGAATCCTTGGGCGTTCGTGGGAGCAATCGCGCTTTGCCGTCGGGGTGGGGGTCGGAAGTCGTGGGTGGTGGAATCCACTGGATCCCGGGGGCCTGGGCAGGAATGCAGGGTCCCAACCCCCAAGCGCAGCATCTGCCAGCGGTACCTACCTACCGGCCCTCGCCGCTCTGCCTTGAGGGCGTGGGGCAGCTCGCCAACCCGGCTGCACCCTCCCCACCGCGGCGGGCAGGGGACGGGGTCTCCGCGAAAATCGAGGGCGCAGGGCAGGGCCACAGGGCTGGAGGAGTGCCCCGGTGCTGTGCCATCTCAGGAGAGGGCAGGGAGCGCCCCCAACTGGACGGTTTGAGCTGGCTACGTGAAATCTGTAACTTGTATTACTTGTACCCTGAGTCACCCGGGTTAACTAAGAGCATATGTGCTTCCAAAATGCTGGAAAACTCCACACCAAACTGTTTCACAGGAATTGTTTCCTGGGAACAGGATTCCAGGGGCTTTATCCTTGCTTTTTCGCTTATCTGTATAAGGAAGTCTTTCTAAGACAGCACGCATCACTTAGCTGAGGGGTAAAGTTCAGGAGATAGAAGTGTGCCAAGATCCGTACAGAACTGGAGGCGTTGGAGGGAGTGAGAGGCCCTGGGGGGGGGGGGGGCTCTTTCAGGAGGGAGGAGTGATTCTTGTTTTACCCACCAAGAAGGTGAGAGCAGTCCCTTCAGGCTGACAAACCGCTGTGGCCAGCCCACCCTCACAGCCTTCTGAGGTCAGAAGAAGGCCTTAGATATCTGGAAATAGTTGCTGTCATTGTAATTGTTCAGTGTCTGAACTCTCTTAGACAAATGATACAATAATCCGTTTGTTGTTTGTTTGTTTTTGGTAGAAGCTAATATATAAGCAGCATTGGTTAGGATATGTTTGATTGCAAGTGACATAAAATTCAGCTCAAGCTGTTTGAAACTTGAAAGGGGATTTGCCAGCTTGCCTGAGTGAAAGGCCAAGGGCAGCCACCTTCTGGGTTGGTCTGATTGTCCAAGACAGAGCTATAGGGCAATGGCCCACTTGTCAGAGCCGCCTGGCTGCAAGCGATGGGTTGAGGTCCGTGCTCAGCCAGCCAGCTGCAAGGGCTGCACGTTACCACCACTCACAACCCGTGCGTGTGGTCTGGAAGATGTGAGGCGGTCTGGAAAGAGCTGGCATCCACCACAGCTGCCTGCAGATAGCAGAAACCAGCTGCTGGTTGAAAGGCTAGACTCCAGTCAAATCTGCCCAGCTCATCCAGCCCTAATCAAATATTTCTTGCTAGCTATGTTTTATGTCATTTGAAGCTGTGTTGTCTGGTGCTTTAAAATCGAGTTACTGATAAATGTATCTTTTAAAATGAAGACTTATATCACTTACATCACAATATACCCAAAGCTGACCTGCCTGCTCCCTAGAACCCATGCACGTGTTGAGATATCACTCCTGTGATTACGTTGTGTTATATGGCACCATTCACATTAAAACAGGAAGATGACCTGGGTGGGCCTAATCTAATCTCATGAGCCATTAAAAGAAGAGAGCTAATGGCACAAGAAGGGAGATTCGAGGAGGAGGAGTCCACATGCCATTGCTGACTTGGAAATGGAAGCAGCCAAGTGACCAGAAATGAGAGCGGCTTCTAGAAGCTAAGAGCAGCCCCCAGCGGGCAGCCAGCAAGGAAATGGAAATGAACTTCAGTCCTACACATGCAAGAAACAGATGGCGCCCTTAACAGAAACAAGCTTGGAAGAGGTGTCCGAGTTCCAGACACGAACGCAGTGGCCAACGCCTTGACTGAGGCTAGAGCAGGGGACCCAGCCATGCTGTGCTGTCCAGAAAGACAAATGCAATGAGGGTCTTTAATCAACCTAGAATGGATTTAACTGACAAAACTTAAAGACATCAGAGACACAACACTGTCATGAATAAGATTGAATCAAAGGTCCATATCAAACTCTGTACCACACACAGCTTGTAACTTCCTTTTGCACGTGAAATTTTTACCACATATGTGTATTAGAAAGAAAGGAAATGTCAAGTATCTCCCCGAACAGAAAATAAACAGGCTGAACTCTTCCCATGATATAGTATACCTGAAATTACCCAGAAAAGTAAACCAAACAATAAGAACAATGGCAGTAAGCCTAGCCTCTTTCTTAAAAAGCTGTTGTGTCCAAAAGAAAATAAAAACTACAATGGCACATTGTATTGAAATCAGGAAGACCACATAATTATATTTATGGGGATAAAGCCAATTTATGTCATTATGACTTCAAGGGTGTTACATGTGAGGCCTTAGCCCTAAAGCAGTGGCTGTTGAGCATTGTGAAATGTAACAACTTTAAATGCATTAATTACTTTAAGAAAAAAAAAACACAAATAACTGACCTAATATTGCCACTCAAAATTTTAGGGAAAGAACTTTAAAACAGACTAAGGCAAAGCCAGGAAAAGGAAATAATACAGAAAAGTTGAAAGTTTAATTTAATGAATTTGAAAGCAGTAGAATTGATAAATTAATCCAAAGGTAAATTCTTTTTTTTTGGGGGGGGGGTGGTTCACCTGGCTGGGAATCGAACCCAGGCCGCGGCGTAGAGAGCACCGAAGCCTTAGCCACTACACCACCAGGGAACCCCCACAGAGGTAGATCTTTTAACAACAGCAAAAAAGCACTGGGATAGCTGCAATTACAAGAGATGCTCTGAGTGGTCACCATCACATCCAGACACTTCTGATTATGGCAAACTACTGCCTGAGCAGCGCTGACAGAGCAGAAGCAGCAGGACTCATTGCTGTGTGAGGCCTCCGGGGTCTTCCCTGGGCACACACACACAGGACCATGCGTCTCACACTCATCACGAATGCGTGCAATTGTTAGGCGTGTTGGAGCTTCTGTTCCATACTCACACCTCCATTGTCATTATACTTCCACAACGTTCTCGAATTTCAAATGCCACTTCAAAATTGTCTTGCGTTCCTCACACTGTGCTTCTGCCATTTTCTTTGACTGTCCTGCCTGCCTGTCGCAGGGTGACGCTGGCATTCATTTGATTAATGCTATCGTCTGAGCAAATGTCATACTACACATGGCTACTGTAATTCAATTCAACTTCAAAAAGTCATACATAGATAACAGCTCTTAAAATGGGTATTCATTTTTTGACGCCCTGGTATAATTCACAACTTGATGTAATTAATGCTGATTAAAATGTAAAATTATAAGAATTACAATTCTCATATGAATATGTGAATAGGTTTTTAAATCTTATTGAAATTTATGGTTCAAATTATAAACAAAAGAAATAGACAAAAAAAGAAAAGAAAATCGATCTGCTTCCATACGTGAGAAAGAATTGGAAAGCATTATTGAAGAATCATCTTTCTAGAGTCTCTGGAGACCATTTGGGCAGTAAATTCTTTCAAACTCTCAAGAAACAACTAACTCCAGCATGTGTAACGTTTTCTGACACAGAAAACTCATTTTATGAAGTTAGCATAAGCCGAGTCCCAAACCCAATGAGAGCACAGCCGAGTTACCCCCAATTCCCATAGACTTGCTTGCATACCACCAATGCCTTCCATCTCCTGGTCGTGGAGCTCCCAGGTACCTGGTTTCCCATTTGTCCCTAGATCCTTTTGATAAGAAGTCCCTATTGTCAAAAGCAGACCAAGACTTCTCTTTTCAGAATGATCTCTGGGACCCTCCCAGGAGCTTGTCTCCTGGATAGTTCTCACCACAGCTGGGCTTTGCTCACTGTCCTCATCACTCTCATCGACTTTTTCCATGAATAACTGCCCCTCACCCACCACCCTGTGCCCACACTGCACCTCTAGGACTACTTGCATAGCCCATGGGCATTGTTGAACTGCTGTGGACTGGAAGGCCCCCTAGGGGACCTGTTGTATGCTAGAGCTGACTCTGCTGGGCCTTGGGGACAGAGAGTGGACAAGGCAGTCAGTCCGTTCTTCCCCTTCTGGTCCAGTAGGTCTGGAAAAAGCCTGAGGGACTGCATTCTAACACAATCTCTAGTGGCACCGAGCTTTGAGTCAAAGCGTGAACCCCAGATCAGCTGCTCAGCATCACAGGATGTATTTCAATTGGAACATCAAGGGAAAGAAACATCTAGTCTGTTCTGTAGGGACTGGCCTTCAGAATAGCCATAGTGTATGAGGAGAAGTTCTCCTTATGGAAGACTTTCAGCTAATAAATGAGGAAAACGTGGTAGAATATCATTAGTTCACAAGTTATCTCGATTATAATCGTCAATGGCTGCTTAACCTATTAAGGAGAAGCTGGCAGGGATGCTTATCATGAATGAGCAGGCTGGCACCAGCTGGTCAATAGCAACGTAGCAAGAGAGACAAGCAGACACTGTACGTCTCCCGCTGGGAGGTGATAGGAGGTGTCTATTGGAATGCCAGTCGGATTCCACCTTGGAGACGTCGGCGAGCACTCCCCCAGCTGCTGGAAGTGTGGCCTCTTGCCTATTGCTGACACCTGCTGGAAGTGTGGCCTCTTGCCTATTGCTGACACCTGCTGGAAGTGTGGCCTCTTGCCTATTGCTGACACCTGGGTCCCTCCCAGGGGGCTGTCCGCAGGTTACACTCCTGCTCCAAAGACAGGCCAATGAGAAGGTACAGAAGCCCGGCCCCTTGCCTCCATACAGAACAGTTCGGAAGGGCTGTCCTAGCTCTAGAGAGCCCTGTGGTCCCCTGAGACTTCTGTCTCAGCTGTGTCACAGCCCACCTGCTCCTTCTGCCCCATCCTGCTTCTCTCTCCCTTAGGGGCTGATCCTGAGAGTCCTCCCCAGGAAACCCATCTTTGCAAGTCGCCGTCTCAGAGTCTGGGAATAGCATGGTATCTGTAGATCAACTTGGGGAGGACTCAAGTCTTACTAATATTGAGTTGATATTGCATAGATGTATGTGCACATATGTATCCATTTAATTTCTCTCAGCCATGTTTTTTCATTTTCAGTGTACAGGCCTTGCAAATCTTGTCAAATTAAACCCCATGTATTTACATTTTTCTGGTGCTATTGTAAATGGTATGCAGTTGGGGTTTTGTTTTGTTTGGTATGGTTTTTAAATTTTTAATTTCTGATTGTAGATAGTATGTACAAATACAACCATGAAAAATGGTAATTAGGAATGTCACTAACAAATATGAGAGGTATATGAAGAAAAATAAAAACTTTCTTAGTGATTAAAAAAATATTTCAGGATGGAAGCTGGTATATTAATGTTTAACATGTTTGCCCTTTTTTAATTAGTTTCAGGCATAATGTTTAACTTTTAACACACTTCTATACAAATTTTTTTCTCTTTTTTTGGAGAATTTGACAAACTCTTCTAAAAGACATCTGAAAGAATAAGCAAGTGAGGACAGTTAAGAACATTTGAAAAGGAAAGAAACTAGCTTTACCAATTGAAAACCTATTACAAATGAACTATAACAAGTAGTTAAATTAATATTGTCTGGTACAACAATACATGGGTCAGATTAATGATACTTAACAGCTCAGAAACTGACCCAGGATTAATCAGGATTGTCACATACAACAAAACAGGAATTGCAAATTAGTGGGCAAGAGACTATTCATGCAATACATGGTTCTAGGACATATGATTATTTGGAAAAATAACATATTAGTATAATAAAACCCAAAGAAATTAAAGGGCAAAGGGTAAAAAATAATAGTGGTGTCCTAAAACCAGTGGGAACTGTACATGAAATATGTCATTGTTCTCTGCATAAAGCAATGGAAGATGTCACAAAGAAAAAGACACTAGATAAAAGTATATTTGAATTTCAACGTTTTGTACTTCGAAAGCCTGTGGGCACTAGATAGGGAGGTGATATGGATCTGCGAGGTAGAAGGACAGCTGAGCAGGAGAAGGAGGGACCTGGCCTGGTCAGGAGGCCCCTCACAGCTGCTGCTACTTGGGGCAGAAACACCTGCATGCTCAGCAGGGTCGCGGGCACCCACGTGCCCCTAAATCAGGGAGATAATGGTGTCAGGAGAAGAAAAGTGCCGGAGAGGGAGGGACCACGTCCCACGTATCAGAAATGCTTCTTGGGGCAACTTTGATGAGCTCAGACGACCTTGGGAGCAGAAGGGAGGACACGGCGTGCTAGCCGAGAGAGTAAGAGGCACTAGAGGGGCGAGGGGGGCAGTTCTACACACAGAAATAAAAACCTTCACACGAGGTAAGGACGCTGCTTACGGTTGCTCGGTTTCCCTCTCTTGGGACAGCCTGCGGAGTGTCTCCGCTTTGCTGATGAACTTGCACAAACTCTGTCTCTTCACTGAGTTCTTTTCCTCGAGAGGACAAGAACCGAGGTTCAATGGTCTCACCCAGTAACAGAATCAAGGGTACCCCGGGAGGGGGCAGAAACTCTGGGAAATTTGAGATGAGAGAGGTCAAGGGTGGGCTGGGGAGGGCAGCTGCCTGTCCTTCCTCTCCCAGACCCGTGAGGTCAGGCCCGTCCTCCTGACAGCAGCTTGGAGACACCAAGTCCTGAGTCAGGGGTGGCATGTGTCCCTGCAACCTCGTGGTCCTCGGTCAACGTGAGCAATTCAACACAGAGGAATCCAGATGCTCAGAAATTAAAAGGACAAATTATAACTTAGGGAAAACATCTAAGCATTGAACATATTAAAGGATCTACAAAATTCAACAACAAAAAAATGTAAAAGTGAAGTAAGTAATGAAGTAATTGGATAGCCAGTAAAAGATAAGCCAACTTAAAAGAAAAAACTCAGAATAAGGTGCACCAGATAGAACAAGGTATATGCAAAGACGAGACCCCAAAACCCTGCCAGGTATGTTTTTTAAATGAAAACAAACAAACAAACAAACAAACCAAGAAGCAGCAGGCAGAGAGCATGAGCTCCTAAGTGGACGCCTGGACTGAAGTCCTGGGGTGAAGGGCAGGACCTGGGCCTTACGGCCCTGCAGCCAGCCAGGAGGCTCCTGCAGGGTATGGATGGAGGACTGGTGTTCACCACAGTCCTCGGCCAGCAGAGGGCCGGGCCGGCCAGCTCCCTGCTGTGCAGGACGGCCAGCGGCCTGTGGGACTAAGCTCCAGGCCTGCAGCCCGTTAGTGCTTCAGGCAGAGCTTTCAAGCGCCTCCTGGGGGAAGCGCTTGTTTCTTGGCCGTGCTCCCCACCCCGGGGGCCAGGCTGGCAACAGCTGACATCCGGGTAGACAGGGCCTGCTTTGTCCCTGGGCCCAGGCTCTGTCCTCACGACCTTTCTGGTCTTCACCAGATTCCCCCGGCTTCCCCTTTAGCCACCACCAGTGCTGCTGACAGTCATGAGGGCAGGAAAAGCCACACAACTGTCCAGAGGAGCAGGCAGTAAATCCGTGGGCTCCAGCCAGGCGGGGAGCTTCCAGGGTTCCCCTCTACCTCTGTGGGAAGTTCCTCCACTTGGGCATTTGACTGCTAACCGTTTTACTTATTTTTGGAATATGGACATGCACATGGCACAAAGTTACAGAGGAGGTTTGGAGTTCCCTGGTGGTGTAGTGGCTTAAGGTTTTGGCGCTGGCGCTGTCAATGCTGTGGCCTGGGTTCGATTCCCGGCCAGGGAGCTACCCACATACCAAAAAAAAAAAAAAAGTTACAGAGGAGAACACAGTAAGGAAGAGGCCCTCTCCCTTCCTGCCCCCCGCCCCCCAGCAACCGCATTCCCACTGGTCTGCAGGATGCATTTCGACGTCATCTACGTGAGGGCAAGCGCGTAGGGACCACTGCCCTCTTTTTATCTTTTACGCAAATGGCAGCCCACAAGGCTTGCTGCCTTCTGCTTTTTCACGTAAAAGTGAATCTGGAAGATGATTCCACGTGAGTCTGTGGTTGCCTCATTCCACTGGAAGCTGCTTGGTGTTCATTCTGTGAGTGAACCCTGATACCTATACCCAGCCTGTGATGGCCGTATTAGGTTGTTGTTCATGTGAACACCATCTCCATCCCCTTCCACGTCTCTCCTGAATGTCCACAACTCCTTTCCAGTATGTTCTAGGCTGAATTCTGCCCGTGAGGGACACCCTCACCAGATAGGGGAGACGGAAAGCAGCAGACGCCGTGGCGCTCCGGCAGCAGCTGTGGGTCAGCAGCTCCAGGAGTGTCCCTGGGAATCACCTCCTTTGGTCCTGCTGGCACCTGGGGTCATGGGCGGTGCCTTCCCCACCATCCCCTGACTTCCAGCATCTTCCTGTCCTTTCCTCTCCCCGCCCCTCCGATGCTTCTTGAAGTCTCTAATTCCCTGTATCAATCTTTTTCTCCTCAAAACACCTAGAATGGCTTCTGCTTCCCTGATTAAACCTTGACTGATAGAATACTGTTTGCATACCCTCATGCATGCTCATGAACCCCTGGGCTACTCTAAGCTGCCACATAAATTCCTACAAGTGACATTTCCAGGTCAATTTAAATTTTGATAGTTCCACCATGACAAAGTACCACAGACTGAGTGACTTAGCCAATAGAAACGAATTTTCTCATAGCCTGGGCGCTGGAAGTCTGAGACAGAGCTACCAGCAGGGCTGGTTTCTTCTGAGACTTCCCTCGTTGGCTTGTTGAGGGTCTTCTCCCTCTGCCTTCACCTGGTCTTCCCTCTGTGTTCGTGTCCAAGTTTCCTCTTCTTATAAGGACACCGGTCATGTTGGAGCACAGCCAACCCTAATGGCCTCATTTTTACCTAATTCCTTGCTTAAAGATCTATCTCTGGAAACAGTCATATTCTGAGGTATAGGGGGTTAGGACTTACTTCAACATATTGAAATTTGTTTGAATTTGGGGTGGAGGGGGACACAATTCAACCCATAACAGACTTGCTCTCTCCCTAGAGATCGTATCAAACTCCATGCTCTAGAGCAGCGGTTCTCAACCTGTGGGTCACGACCCCTTTGGGGGTCGAACAACCCTTTCACAGGGGTCACCTAAGACCATCAAAAAACACATATCAGATATTTACATTACGATTCATAACAGTAGCAAAATGACAGTTATGAAGTAGCAACGAAAATAATTTTATGGGGGTCACCACAACATGAGGAACTGTATTACAGGGTCACAGCGTTAGGAAGGTTGAGAACCACTGCTCTAGAGCAATGCACAGGAACCCCTCTTGTCAATAGTGTTAGCAAACTTGGTCGTTGCCAATCTAACAGGTAGAAGAGGTACATAGTGTTGTAGTTTTAATTTGCATTTCTCTTACTTTGAGTAAGGTTAACATTATTTCATGTGTTTATGAGTCATTTGTATTTCCTTTTCTGGGATTTGTTCACAACCTTTGTTCATTTTCTATTGTCTTTATCTTATTGTTTTGCAGAAGGGCTTCATCAGAGACATTGATCTGATATGCCATGCAAATAGTTTTCTATTTGTCACTTTCAACTTGCCCCAGAAGAACCAGTGGGGTCTGCAGAGGGAGTGCATGGTTGCTGGTGGGAGGGCAGCTGATATGAACCAGCCACCTGCCTCAGCCCTGTTCCCAGACAACACCTACATTAGTGTTTGACAAAGAACTGGGGATTATAGCCTAGTCAGGTTGACACAGCAAAAGAAATCCTATTATAGTTGTAATATTGAAGAAAGAGAAGTATGATAAAGTCTATGTAATTAACCAGTTTCATTTGTAATAAGGAACACAACAGGACACAAAAGCCTCAGTGTCTTTTTGTGCTGAAAAATTCTTGTAAATGGAAGAATGAAACCAGCAAAACTGAAAGGGCATGGCACATCTTTCCCTCCTGAAAATGCATTTAAAGACGCAGGGGGCTTTTTATGTAAGGAAAGCTCAATTCAAAAGAGCTGGAACACTTCCAACACTTGGATTTGTTATTTCACAAGAAGCTTTTATTGAAGCATCCTCTAGAATTGCTTACCAGGGGGCCAAAAAAATCTCCCACACTCTCAGGGAGACCTGAGAGTGCAAGGTCATGTGCCCAGAAATTACTGAGCTACTTTCTGGATTGGATCAAAAGAAAACACTGGAAGCAGTTCTCTTGTCAAATGATGTCATGTGTTTCAAAACAGATGGCATTCCTTTTAACATTTTAAAGCAGGTCATTCAGGAAACAGCAGCCTCACCATTCCCAATGGAGGCACCTCCTTGTTTTTGCTCACTTCATTGCGGGTGTGCTCACACTATCAAAGAATTCTTACTTTGTGAGTCGCCTTTGCAAACTACAAAGGCTGTTGATTTTTCAGAAGTGGTAAAAAGGTTTTTTTCCAAATAAAACTTTGCCCGGAAAGAAAGGCTTCATTCTCCGCACAGACGGACCTCCTGCAAAGCTCATTTTGCAACCTTAGTGATAAAGTTCTGCACATCATCACCACACAATGCTTTTTACACAGCCGTGCATGAGCAATAAAGACTCTTCCCACATCTTTGAACGATGCTTTGTCAACATTCATAACATTTTACTAGAAGCAGGTCACTCAATCATTGCATTTGAAAGAGGGTATGGGGGGCGGGGGGGGGCATCCAAGATGGCAACAAGAGAGGAGATCCCTGAAACTTCTCCTGGAAAATACAACTGAACAACTGGGATCCAAAACAAGAAACCCTGAGTGGCACAGTCTCAGCTGAGATCTGAGCGTCACAAGGAAACAACCAAAGTGCCTTTCTGTAGATGAGACACACTGGAATGTGACTCAGCTGTAAGAAAAGATGATGTACTGCCATTTGCAACAAAATGGATGGACCTGGAGATCATCATGTTAGCACTTAGGTGAGATAAGCCAGACAGAAAAAAACAAGAACCACATGACTTCACTCATATGCGGAATACACAACTGAAAGCAACTAAGAAACAAAAACTGAGGGATAGTCAATAGTTTAGTGGTTACCTGAGGGGAAGGGGGGAGGGGCAGGGGGAGGGGGTGGGAGAGGAGGAGGGGGGGTCAAATATACAGTAATAGAAAGAGAACTGACTCTGGGTGGTGAACACATCATGCAACACACACACGATGCGCTGTAGAATTCTACACCTGGAACCTATGTCATTTTTGCTAACCAATGTCACCCCAGTAAGTTTAACAATAAAAAAAAGAGAAAAAGCCTATCAAGGAATGGGACGACAGTAATTACGAGTGCTTCTCATTGGCTTTTTGGAGGACAAGTTCTAAAGCATTTGTTCCAATAGCAGAAGTCTCGCTTTCTGAAAGGGAGAGGGCCCACTCCTGGCAAGCCTTTGAAGGAAAAGGTTTTACCCTTGGGTTGGCTTACTTGGCAGGTGCTTGGAACCATCTAAATGAGATGTCTTCCTATTGAAGCTTGTGAAATGACCATTTGTGAAGCTCCTAGAAAATCTACAAGTTTTTTCGTCAGTGCTGTCAACATGGAGGAAGAAAATAGAGCCAACGACATTCTTGCACATGACCAAGTGCTGGGCAAGAGCTTTACCAGGACAGAGTGCAGACACGAGATGCTCTCCCAATTTCTTTGCGAAGAGAACGGTGCCAACAGGCGGAGACACTACGTAAGTTATTTTGCTCTTTAAGGCATCAAAATTGAACCATGAGTCCACAATTCTTTCTGCAATAGTGTGTATCCGAATTGTGACCTAGCGAAAGACGAACTCGTTGCTTCCAGACAAAAATATTTATGGTGAGTAGAATTTAACAAAAGGGCCTTGAAGAATTCTGGTTTTCTTTGAGAAAACTCCACCCTCACCTAGCAAAGCAAGCCCTGGATACTTCGATCTTTATCTTTGCAAATCAAGATTTTCAGGACTTATACCATCAAAAAGAAAAATTGAAATCAATTGGATGTACAAAATTGTGTGTGTATTGTCTTGTCCAAGAGCACCCAATAGTATTATATAATGTTTTTATTCAAACTAAATAAGAACAACTTTCATACTATGTGTCTGAATTTGCTTATTTTGTCTAATTTGTTAACCTTATTGGAATAGAATTGTTCATAATATTTCTTCATTATATTTAATATTTATATAAGCTGTAATAATATTTCCTCTTTCATTCCTGACACTGGGCATTTTTCACTTCTTTTTTCTTGCTATCAATTGTATTAATCCTTTTAATCCTTTCTTTTTTTGGGGGGGGGGGGTGGTAAGCTCCCTGGCTGGCTTTTAATCCTTTCAATTAACCAACTTTTACCTTGATTATTTTTATATCGTTAATTTTCATTATTTTTATTTTATTCTTTTTCTGCTTATTTTGAGGATACTTTCCTCTTCCTTTTTACCTTAAGCTGGAAACTTAGATCATTAATTTAACAACATTTTTCTTTTCTAACGGACTTTAAAGTTATGTTTCCATCTAATCACTTCTTTAGTTGTATCCCAAAATGTGTTTTGTCATTTACTTTGTAAAGTTATCTAATTTCTCTTGTGATTGCTACTTTGACCTATTCAGAACAAGTTTTTCAGAAGTATGCTTAATGTCCAAATATTTGGGGATTTTTCTAGATATCTTGTTATTGATTCTGAATTTATTCCTGTTATGTCAGAGAATATCCTATGTATGTTTCTCAGTATTTGAAATTTCTTGACATTTGTTCTGTGGTTTAGAATATTTTGGTGAATGTTCCATGTACACTTAAAAAGAATGTGTACTCTTCAGTTGTTAGATCTAATTGGCTGACAGTATCCATTCTAATACATGTCTACTTAATTTGTAAGTAAATGAGAGGTATTAAAATCTCCAACTATAATTGCAAATTTGTCTATTTCTCTTTAGTTGTCAATTTTTGCTTCATATATTATAAAACCGTTGGCATGTACACATTTAGGATTGCTGTATCTTTCCGATAAATTAACATTTTTTTATTATGCACTGTTCTTTATTTTAGTTATACTCATCTTGAAACCTACTTTGTTGGATGTTAATATAGCCACAATAGGTTTCTTATGCCTAGTGTTTGCGTGGCATATCCTTTTCCATCCTTTTACTTCCAACTGTCTTTTTCATTATATTTAATGTATATCTTTTATAAATAGCTTATACTAGTTATTTTTTTCAATTTGATGATCCTGCTTTTGTTTAATCCTTGTTTACATAATTACTGATATTATTGACTTTAAGCCCATCTTTGAGCTGTTTTCTAGTGTTCCATTAATCCTTGTTCTTGTAGTCTGTCTCATTTTGCATCATTTTTAATATTCCATTTCCATCTCTTTGGACTTAGTATTCCATGTTCTCTATTAGCTTTTCAGCTATACTTCTTTGCAATATTTTACTATTTTATTTCATGTTTGCTCTGGGGGGGTTACAGTATGCATCTTTAACTTATCAGTTTACCTTGAATTAACATACTAGTTAAGTGTAACACAAGAACATTAAAAACCATACCATAAACCATTTACCACTTCCCTTACTTTGTGCTGTATTTGTCATATAGTTTATTTTTCCGTATATTATAAAGCCCAATATACATTCATTCCTTTTTGCTTTAGACAGTAGTCTTTCAAAGGGGATATTATTTACCATTTTCAATGCTCCTTATTTCTTCCTGCAGAGCCAGCTTTCCATCTGATACCATTCCCCTTCAACCTGAAAAACTTCCTTCAGTATTTTTGTTTTGTTTTGTTTTTTTGCTTTTTTTTTTTTTTTTGGTATGTGGGTAGCTCCCTGACTGGGAATCGAACCCAGGCCGCAGCACTGACAGCGCCAGCGCTGAAGCCCTAAGCCGCTACACCATCAGGGAACTCCCACCTTCAGTATTTCTTGAACTGTGAGTGTGCTGGTGATAAATTCTTTTAGGTTCATTTATTTGAAAATGACTTTTTTCTCCTTCATTGTTGAAGAATATTTTGTAGCCATAGAATTTTAAATTGGTATTTTTTGTCTGGCACTTTAAAGGTATCGTCTTATAGTTTTCCTGATGAGAACTTAGCCATCATTCTTGTAGACATTCCTTTTGCATGTTATGGGTCTTTTCAGTTTGGCTATTTTAAAGTTTACCTTGTTTTTCAATAATTCAGTTATGGTCTGCTGAGGTGTAGTTTTCTTCTTAGGTCTATGGGTTGTTTATCATCAAATTTTTAATGAAAACTTAAGATATTTTTCTGCCCCAATCATCCTCTCCTCTCCTTCTTAGACTCAATTCTATATGTTAGACAATTTGATATTGTCATTGAGGCTCTGTTCATTTTTCCTCAATCCTTCCTCTCTTTGAGCTCTAGTTTGGATAATGCAGGGGAGGAAAAATATCTTTTTCCTCTACCCTTCTAAGTTCCTAGCTGGAGCCCCTGTAATAAAAGACAGTTTAATAAGAGAAAAAAGCACGCACATTTACTTAGTTGAGCTCTTACAAGACACAAAAGCCTTTATAAGGAAATGGAGACCTAAAGCAACAGTTAAACCTACCTTTTATGTTAGGTGTGAAGAGTGCAGAGTTGTGAAAAATGTGATAGGACCAAAAAAAGGGTATGAGCTAAGTGTAGTAAATCAGGAAACAGCCTATTCCTTTAAATTCCATGTTCCTCTCTTCAGAAATAAGGATGCTCCTTTCCCCTGGGTATAGAGGGCACCCCACACGTGGTTTCTAAGAGCTGCTTCAAGGGAATGTCAGAGTCCTTGCTGCACCTGCCATTTCTCAAATTCCTTCAGTTTAAAATATTTGGTATTCCAAGGTAGGTCAAATTTGGGGGTAGCATGTCCTGAACTCTATCAATAATTTCTAGTGGTCTGTCTTCTAGTTTATGATCCTTTCTTCTACTCTTTAAGCCCTTCTAGTCAATTTTTTGAGTTCTACTATTTCCATTTGGTTAAGAGTTTCCATCTCTGCATCCAATATATTCTTTTCCTGAAATTTCTTGAACATATCTATGATTAGTCTTTGCCTACAAATTTCAACGTGAGTTATTTGACCTTTCTCTTGATTATGGACATTTTCATACCGCATTGAATGATTAGTAAGTTTTTGCTTACTGGATACTGTATATGATAATATAATCTAGTCTGGATTCTGTTTATCTTCCTCTGAACACTATTGAATTTTGTTGAATTTTGTTTGTCTGGCCAGGTTCTCTAAGAGTGGGAGAGGGAGTTTCAGGCCAGAAGGAGGGTTCATCGGTCAGACACTCCAGGAAAGGCTGACCCCTGGATTTGCAGCCTCTGGCCACTGGCATCCTTAGTGAGCATGTGTATGGGGAGAAGCCACATGCTGAGGTGAGTCTCTTTTGGTTTTCATTTGCCTTAATCTTAGGGCTTAGTCCTTAGGCCTGTAAAGTGGCTGCTACTTCTAAAGTATGCCCCTTCTGAGTTTCAAAGAAAAACTTGAAGTGTTCATCCAAACCCCCTAACTGGGCAGAACTTAACTCCAAATTGTGTCTCTCCAGCACCAGCCAGCTGCTGGAATCTGCAGCCAGCCAGCTTAGACCTTTCCACCACTGTTTTCCCTGTGCTCACTAGAATCTTCCCCTGTGCGTACACAATTTAGGACTTAGCCAACCATTTGTAGGCAATTAAGTATGCAGCTTTTATAGCTTTCTCCTCTTTCAGGAAAATTTTTAGACTCAAGCCCCAGAATGACTCCTCAGTGCAGTAAGACCCTGTTTTTGTTTGAACCCTATACAAGTACCAGAAGAGTCATGCCAATTGAGAGGTGCCCACAAGGGGAAAAGCTGGTTAAATATGGATCTCTGTGGGTGTTCTTACCTTCTTTCAAGGATGGCATCTGCTTTAGTTTCTATTATTGTTTGTCCTTTAACACCCCCACAAGTTGTTTTATGTAAAGTTGATTTGTCCAGTTATTAACAGGTTAGTCTGTTATAAGCCACTCTATTACCAGAACCAAACTCTGTAACTTAAATGTATTTTAAATCTCAACAGATCTTACCTATGCATTAACACATATAATTCTACTGCAAAAGTTGTTTTAAATATTTCAATATTGTTTCTTGTAATCTTTTTTTAAAAATGATTTTGAAGACATTTATTCTGAGAGGGGTTCAAAGGCTTTACCAGACTCCCTAAAATAATTCTCAACACAAAAATGTCAAGAACTTGAATAGATAACTCCTGGCCTCGAGTCTCTCCCAATGCTATACCATAGGTTTCCCTGCAGTTGGGGAGAAGCAGTTTCTCCAGGGTTCCTCTATTCATCACTTACCGATACCTAACGTGCACAGGACAGAACAAGTAAATAAAGCAAGTTGCTCCAGAGGTTGGCAGGACTTGTTCTTTTCACGTTTCCATGTAGAGGGACAGGCTAAGGAACCCTCCAGGCTTTCGCCTCCAGTTACTGGGCTACCTGGCCTATGGGGGACAGTTACTGCCTCACACTTATTTATTGGTTAAAATCAGTCTGTTGCTAGGCCCTAATGCAGGATTGATGTTTTCCTTCCCACTCCAACTCAGCCTAGTGTCACAGAGCCACCGCTCTGGTGGGTCTGGCCAGGTTCTCTAAGAGTGGGAGAGGGAGTTTCAGGCCAGGAGGGTTCATCGGTCAGACACTCCAGGAAAGGCTGACGCCTGGATTTGTAGCCTCTGGCCACTGGCATCCTTAGTGAGCATGTGTATGGGGAGAAGCCACATGCTGAGGGCCGAGTGAGGCAGGTGGGACTCTGGCAATGAAAGGGAGAGAATAGCTAGGCAGGGAGGTAGGGTCAGGGGACAGCCTTTCTGATGAGGACAGCTTTGGGCACCTTAAGCCAAGAGAAAACAAACTGTGGTACAGGTGATGATCAGTGGATCAAGCATGGATAAATGGGGCACCTCTCAGATAAAGAGCACATTTAGTTTTTAGCTCTTGGACTGAACTGGAATCCACTTCTCAAGATTCTGCAGCCTCTCCAAGTCCAATTCCTACAGATCCCCAGGCCCTACAACTGACCTGAGGATAAGTTTGGGGTTAGAGACATATTGGCCTGAAACTAATCTTCAGGCTTCCTAACACCTCCATCAGGTTTCCACATCCTTGTGGATGTGCTGCCATCTGCTGGAAGAATGACGAAAGTAGCGACAACCATTTGCTGAAGAACTGCTTTTCTAAGATGGCTGCAACTCCTCACCCAACCCAAATCAGAAACCACGGGCACCAGGGAGGACTTGGGATGAAGGTAAGCCCTAGCAGTCCTCCATGGCCCACAGTAGCATACTACCTGACTGGAACCAGTAATAAGCAAGACTGTTTGCTTCCCTTAATGTGGAAATAGCAGGAAAACCTTAATTTTTAGGTGCTTGTATTGCCCCAAAACAGGTTTATAGGGGATTGAGGTAAATGGCTGGCACGCCGTGGGCAAAGTATCAGCATCACCTTATTGGATGGAGGTGTAAGCATCTCTTAAGTGCATGCCCTACCTTAGGGGCCAAGAACTCCTTGCAATTGGGCTACCAGTCAGGTTCAAACTTCCGCCTGGGTTCAATTCCCAGTCAGGGAGCTACCCACATACCAAAAAGCAAAACAAAACAAATTTCCCTTGCCCTCCCCAACAAGGGAACCCACCAAAACCCCACCTCAAGCCTTGTCATACTGGTATTGAATTAAGCACTGACTATGCTGGACCTGAGACAGTAGCAATCCCTAAGACAAGGGGAGATGCCCCCCCAAAAAACAGAATTTATTACAAATTGTTTCTTACACATTACCTTTCAAGACACTTTGTCCACTGCATAAGTTTTTGACCTTGTCAATTTTGATGCCTTTTAGTGCCTCTGCCATGTTTCACCTCTTCCACATCAGCAAAATGTTTCCCTTTGAGTACATTTTTTTCAGTCAGGGAAACAAGTCACTCAGGGCAAGAACGGGTGAATGGGAGGGTAGAGCATGGGCATCAGGCCATTTTGGTTAAAAACACTCAGTATGGTGTGTGGGCAGGTGCACTGTCATGCCGCATTGTGTAAATCACCCATCAAGTGGGCAAACGTCTCCAAAAAAATTCATTGAAGCCAAACACAGACTCTCTTACCACCAGATGGCACTGATGCAGATGGGCTCCTAGGACACTCACCTAGCAGGGATAGCCTGAACTACAAGGGGCCCGCCCTCCAGAAAATCCACCCCCCCACTTATACATGCTCCTAGATACTCAATTGCCTATTACATCTTCAGGTTTACTTAAACCCACAGGCCTGTCAAAAGTTGAGCAAAGCAGCAGGACAGGGCAGGTACCCAACTTGGGGGTGGCTATAGAGTAATGGTAAAGGCCCTGGAGTCACCCTTAATGGTTCTCAAGAGACCCAAAGTCCACCCTTACAGACTATTTCTTTAGTCATTTGGGACTGATCACCACTAACAAATTTTGACATGTTGAGTTCTAACTATTCAGCCCTGCTCTAACTTGAGACCTAAGACTTAACTACAAAGGAACTTTTAGATCCAGAAAATCGGAGGCTACCAAGGATTCATTTTAGTTTCTGGTTTGCCTATCAGAAGCCATACATCTCTACTCAACTGACATTTTTTCACAGCAACACTGAACTGTCACTTACTCCTCAAAAGCAAAGCCATTATCCTGCTCTAAGTCCTTAGTGCTAGGAACGGGACTTTAAGTGGAGGGTGAAGTGTGTGTATCTTTGTCATTTTTACTAGTCTCATCTTAGAACAGGCAGCTGAGAGTCCACAGGCTTTTGAAACTGGCTACCTAGGTTCAAAACCTCAGCTCTGCAACACCTGGGGCTTTTTTTTTTGGTGATTCCCTGGCTGGGAACCAAAACCGTTTTTAAACTAAATCCAAATGTCTCATGGGGCCTTTAACTTAATTGAAGTGGGTAGGATGCTTAATAAATCACACGGAATGTATAGTGCTATACCTAGTACAAAACCAAAGGCCTTTCTCGTCAGTTTAACCTGAGGTTGCTGGAAGACTTACAACACCAGGTCCATCTACTGGATTGGTACTTTCCTCATTGGCCCACTCACCCAGCATGGATTCTATTCACTCTTCACTGCCAGAATCCATGCTCTCAGCTGCATATCTAAGGGCTGACCAAGAGCTCCAGCCCCTTTCCAAAGCAGTTCTCGCTCAGGCCAGCTACCAGCAGAAGGCACAGCAGACTTCCAACAAGCCTTTCATGTCACAAATATACAGGGCTACAAAAAGCTGGTCACTTCACCAGTCACTTCAACACTGGCTTGGAATCTTTTTTTTTTTTTTGGTAGCTCCCTGACTGGGAATCAAACCCAGGCCACAGTGCTGACAGCGCCAGCGCCAAAGCCTTAAGCCACTACACCATCAGGGAACTCCTGTCTTGGAATCTTTAAGCAAAACGTCAAGCATTTCCATTAGGGGTGGGGTGAACCTGGGGTGGCAAAGCTGGGTTTGCCATGCTCCACCCTTAGCGATACTGTAGGAGAAACACTCTAGGAAGTAAAAGTCTGGCACCAGTTTAGGACTTTTAATTTGTCCCAAAGTTGCTGAAGCAAAATCATGATAAAACATTCTGCTTTCCTTTACAACCCCCCAACGCGGAAAAAAATTTTGTAGGAAAAAAATGGTTTTGTACATGGGAAAAAAACAATATAAATTCAAAACTTACAGATAAGGGTTAGCTCTATCACTCATCTCTTTAAAAAGTTTATATGAACATCCAGTCAAAACCAACAGGGTATCTCCATTGAAATGTTATCTATACGGATTTCCAAGTAGACCACAGGACTGTACTGTCTCGGAATGTCCTTTAAATTTAAAGGCTCTGTCACTGATCAGGTAACAGTAAAAACTCCAGAGTCCTTTCTTTCAAATGAAGAGGGAAAGGGATAGAAGAAACTATTCAAACTTCGTCTTCTTTCCTTGTGGCTTGTGGTCTCCTCCTCCTCTACCTCCTCGGAAGCCTCCTCGCCCTGCAGGAAACCAAGACATCATTAAAGGACAGGTGCAAAGCTACCAGGAACTCTCCCCTCCCAAGCGACCAGCAATGAATGACGTATAGAACCCTGGCCCTGCAGAGGTTCTGAAGTGCACGTGAGCACATACATACTGAGGTAAGCCCGCTATGGTCCCTTACCTCCAAAGCCTCCCCGGCCTCTGCCACCAAATCCACCTCTGCCTCCTCTGCCACCACCACGGCCTCCAAAGCCACCTCTGCCTCCGCCGCGACCTCCAAAGCCACCTTCACCCTTAGGCTTGGCCCAGTCTAAAGTAACTTTGTTTCCATCAATTTCACCATCTTCCATGGCCTCCTTGGCAGCTTTGGCATCTTCCTCACTGTTGAAGTCTACAAAACCAAACCTACAACACCAAATGAAATTACCCATTATAAAGCAGATACAGAATTATTGCCAAAGTTAACCTCATTATGTTGGACAGTAATCCATAGGAAGTGGTCTTGCTCATTTGAGAAAAGACCCAAAGCAGTAAGAGCAGCTCTCTATGAAAAGTTGAAACTAGTTTTACTGACAGCCTGAATTCTAGAATGTCTCACAAAACAGCAGAATGTACCTCTGTGAAGACAGAAGGCAAAATAATGCTAGCTCTGTGATTTGCCTCTTCTTCTCGTGCGAATCCAAACTGCCACGGATTGACAGAAAGGAGCTCAATGAGAAGACACATTAGATGGGAGGTCCTCAGCTCAGTGGACACCATACATTTCCTCCATCTTACCCTTTGGAAGACCCTGTCTCCCGGTCGGTGACTATCCTTGCCCGAACAGAGCCATCAAATGACTCCTTTAATGTCTCTTCTGTAGTCTCCTCAGACAGACCTTTGACAAACAGAGTTTTGGATGGCTCTGCAGAAAACAAAAAATGTACTTTTTATTTAAAATCACTCATAATGACAACATACTAGACTTGATTCATGTTTAGCATGACTACTGGCCAAAAATGCTTATCTTAGCAGAAGCTAGCCTTTCCCTTCAAGTGTCTGTATGAGAAACCAATTAATGCTTAATTTAAGCAAATGGCTTAATTCAACAGCCATCTCAACTTTACCTTGATCACCAGAGCAGCTGAAACCCTGTCTTAGGTCTATTATGGAAAGCAGAACCAACCCAAACAAGAGAGACATAAAAAGCAGGCAGGTACAAGGGGCAAAACTGCTGCTCAGAGTTGACATGGCTGGATCAGAACTTGACTATCTAGAGGAATTTTCTTGGGATTTCATCAATTATTTCTCAGATAATCAGTCATCATATCCAGTACCAACTACTCAGCAGCAACAAAAAGAACAAATGTTCATAAAAAGTTAAAGCACAGCAAGGAGAAGTACTCCTCACCACAGCCTATTAACAGTAACTTACGGCTTCTTGCGTTAGGTGATCCCCTAGGTCCTTGCAACTCCAGCCTGATTGCTCTGCCCTCAATTTCTCTTTTATTACAGGAATTTAAAGCTTCTTTAGCATCTTCAAATGAAGCAAATTCTATAAATGCATACCTGAGAATAGTTAATATTTAGAATGTCAGCAAATATATCACATGGCTCTTCTGTAATCTTATCTGATGCCACCAAGCCTTTTTCCTCAAGCACATCCTTAAATGATGCTCTTCATTTTATACTGATTTGTGTAGCTAAAATGATTCGGCTTCTGCTAACAGCCAGGGAAAAAGGATTCTACCTATGCAAGACACAACCTTACAGCCCAATATTGACAATATTAACATTAAGATACTAATTATTATTTTACCCTTTAGATTTGCCATTTTGGTTCTGGGGCACTTTGATAAAGGTTGCCTTCTCAAATACTTCCTGAAGAGTTTCTTCTGTTGCACTATAGGAGAGGTTGCTTAAAACCAGAGTTTTTGATTCACCTACAAATAAAGAGATGCCAAATTAAGACTGAAACAGTGGTTCCCAACAGTCACAACTATCCTGTTCTTAGAAATTTCTGTGCTTAGGAAAGTTAACATGCCCATGTTGATGCAGGTGGAAACCCACTGGTTACTCAACACACCAAATACCCATAATGTACTAGGATGTCCTGCTTCCCTTCCATTCCTGTTCAGATGTATAAGCTGTATAGTGGTCTATGACTTCTTAAATATTCTAATTTTAAAATGCACATAAGTTCATTTAAAGTATAAAACATACATACAGAGGAAGCTAAAACTGTCTATGTTCTAATGCAAAATGATTTCATATAGCTCTCATTTAAGATACTGAATTACAAATAGAGGTATAACCTGCTTAATCTATATGTATATCCAATTAATCAATCAACTTCAGTTAAGTATAAAGATGCGAAAGATTTCCCCTCCATCAGTTCTGGAACCCTGTAGGAAGCCAAAGAATTCTTACCACTCCAAGTGCTATTCTTTCCACCTCTATAGTCTTGATTTTGACCTTTTTCTCCGGTATAGTACAGGGAAATAGATCGCCCATCTATCTCTGTTCCCTGCTTTTCTTCCAATGTTTTCTCTGCATCAGCTTCTGTCTTAAATTCAATATAAGCAATCCTGCAATAGAGGAGGGAATATACTTAAGAACTTGCTTTTTAAAAACCGTAACTTTTTTAACACATAGGTTTTAGTCTAGAAACAAAACCTTGCTTCAGTCAAGTACAGTACAAATGTCCTGTTTCATACTAACTGAAATGTTTGAGATTTCTACTATCTTCTTTTTCCATTAAAACTTTCCTCCCACTATAAAGTTTGCCAAGTACTCCTAGAAAATTTGTTCACATTAACCTGACCACACTGCAACAACTGCTGTTACTTACAAGCACTTATCATAAGCTAGGTACATTTTGCAGTTATTACTTTACACATATTAACTCATATTTTAAAATCAATCTGAATTAAGTTCATTATCCCCATTGTACAGATAGAAAACTGAGGCACGGGTTAATTAATTTCCCCCCCATCTCACGCCTAAGTTGGATCAATTTTTTATAAATTAGAGAAGTGAATTTTAATAAAACTTTAAACACCCCAGTAGACACAGAACATACCCTTTACTCTTTCCATCCTTGCTGACTAATCTGATCTCCATGGCATCTTCAAACACTTCTTTTAATTCATCCTGAGTAACTTTGTAAGGCAGATTTTTAGCCAAAAGTGTTCTTGCATCTCGATCTAAATAAAAAACAAAAAAATGAACTGGATGGGTTAAAAGATCCTTCTCCCCTGAGATAAAATACTAATCAATGGATTTAAAAAAAAAAAAAAGACTAATCAATTGAAAAGTTGTTTAAGAAAGAATCTGAGATCCTACAATGTATAAGACACTGGCTAGGATGGAAATAACAGTGGCAAGACAAGTTGCTGTCACAACTGACATCAAACCATGTACTGGCTATTTAGAACTCAACCTAGGGTAGGCGGCTCAGTATTTTTTAACTTAGAAATTTATGAACACACAGCTGAAACACGACAAAGTATTTAAAAAATACAAAAATAGTCAGGGATCTGATCTAGTTCCAGTGGGAAAAGGCCTCCTATTATTTTAGTTACAAACATATAGTTTTATTGCATTTTGCTTTACTGTGTCTCACTGATGTTGCAGTATTTTTCAACCTTAATTTTTCTTTTTTTGGTTTTTGTTCAGATTTCCCTCTTATAGTCGTAAAGCTATTGAAGTGATGGCCACCTCCCCCATGGCCAGATGTTTTATTTTTTACAAATTGAAGTTAAGACCCTAACGAGCAAAAAGGCTGCAACTCCTTTATTGTAATACTTGCTTTACTACAGTGATCTGTAATAAATACCCACAGCATTTCCAAGGTATGCCTACACATCTAACCAGTTCTTTTTCTAATCAAGTCCATTCTTACTTTTCTGACTTGGCAATTTAACACCATCAAGCAGTGCCAGGCAGTTGTAAACATGTTACAGTTTAACTCATTTAACCGTCACAACACTGAGGAAACCAAAGGAAAAGATTAAATTATTTAACCTGGCCAATTAAGACTAGAAACATCCATTAACAAGTCACCTACCAGTATTACAATTACCTAAAGACCTTACATACCTTTTTTACTGTCTTTTCCCTTTGGTTTTTCTAGTTTAATTTCATTACCAAAAACTTTTAAACCAGTGAGTTCCAAGGCTTTTTCCAGGTCTTCAGCAGATTCAAAATCCACATAGCCAAACTTCCTTTAAGGTAATAAGCAAAGAGGACAAGAGTCACATTAACACATATTCTAAGCAAGCAGCAAGACTATGCAATGGCGCAAACATGGATTATGTAAACACCACCTTGATCAACAAAATAAAGGCAGGTTCTGTAAGTTGGGGATACAGAGTAAGGTCTAAGTACCAAGACCTGTTGCTAAGTTCACCTTTGAGGTTGTCTTTGTTAACTACCCTGCTCACAAATGACAGTAGTAGCGAACAAAAGAACCTGTTCAAGCCTCAAGACAGAATCCTGTTTGTTTAAATGCATTTACTATGATGGCTATTTGGGTTTAATAGTTTTAAATTATTTATAAAAAATGAAAGCATTAATGCTCATTACTTTATTCTGTGCTACATCAAAAGTTAAGGGAGTTATGGAAATTTCAGTTTGGGACCTTACAATTTGATAATCTAATGACTTAATTCATTAAGGTCTAAACTTTGAAGACTTTTACATATTCATGCTTAATGGTAGAGGGAAAAGGTCCTAAATGGAGAAAGAAAGCATTAGCAGAGCCAGGAGTAATGTGTTGCAGTACAATGTTGCAACTCCTCCATACTTACCTAGACATACCGATTCTGACATCCACAACAGCAAGGTCATTTTTAGCGAAAACATCACTGATACCAGTTTTTAATTCAGGAGCAGATTTGTTGAAGTTCAGATTTCCAACAAAGAGATTGAAAGATGTAGTTGGTTCTGTGGCTGTACAAAAAAAACAAATTCAAATGAGTCAAGTTTGGAACAAACTCTATTTCCAGTACAAAATGCTATACATACAGCACATCAGTACACTGTACTAGAACATCAGGTCTCAGTATTAAGTCCCTTTGCTGGTCATCACTTGTGCTATTGGGCACCACCCCCCATTATCCCCCATCGTAATTCTGCAAGTACCTTCCACTTTCTGTTTCTTGGCTTCAGGGGCTGCTTTCTGTTTGGCCATTTCCTTCTTTCGTTTTCCAGGTGCTTCTTTGACAGGCTCTAGACAAGGTTGCAAACAATCTGTGTCATCCATAAGAAGTCACACATACTCAAGTACCTCCTTTGATTAAATCCCTATCAATACACTTTAGAATGTAACTGATTACCTTCTTCCTCTTCATCTTCTTCCTCCTCCTCTTCATCTTCCTCCTCCTCATCCTCCTCATCCTCATCATCTTCCTCGTCATCATCATCCTCCTCTTCATCTTCATCCTCTGCAGTGCTCTTGGCCTTCACAGGAGTAGCTTTTGCAGGAGCTTTTTTGCTTTTGGCTGGTGTAATCTCCATAGGTTCTTCTTCAGAGTCTGAAAGAGAAGTCACCAAGTCAAACTCAAAGGAGTAATTTCCAAACCAACATTAGTTCCAGAAAAATCTAAAGGCGAAAAAACCGCAATACTGTCAATGGCCCTGTGCTTAGTAGTTATGCCAAGAATTAACAGATTACTTGAAAGCAAACCCTGTATTATAAAAAATACTCACAGAATGTGCCGTTTTAAGCATTTTCTCTGGGGCAGGCAATCATTCATGGGTACCACTCTAGTACACCACAGCCAGCCCATAGAATCTCTGGGAGGATTTTTGGTTAACCCCCCCCCCCCCCGCCGTTTGTCATTAAGAGAGTACATTTGCATGTCACTACATCTTCCCCCCAACCTCACTCCTACTGTATCTTGCAAACGAGAGCCCAAGAACTACCAAGGTAACTCCTTACCATCTTCTTCATCGTCATCGTCATCATCATCATCGTCCTCATCCTCATCATCTTCCTCATCCTCCTCATCATCATCAGAGGCAGGAGCAGCAGTAGCTGCTGCTTTCATCACTGTGGGCTCAAATCCATCCTCTTCTTCATCCTCATCCTCATCCTCCTCTTCATCCTCATCCTCCTCTTCACTGTCATCATCTTCCTCATCACTGTCTTCCTTCTTGGCATTCTTGCCATTCTTTGCTCCCTTGGCTGGGGTGGCCGCTCCCTTTTTACCAGAGGCTGCTACCAACGCTTTGCCTGGTGTAGCTCCCTTCTTGCCAGGTGTTGCTATTGCTTTGGCTGGTGTAACTGCTGCCTTTTTGCCAGAGGCTGGCGTAGCCACTGCCTTTTTGCTGGGGGCGACAACTGCTTTCTTGGCTGGTGTGGCAATTGCAACCTTTTTTGTTGGAGAAACTATCACCTTCTTTGCTGGAGTTGTGGTAGCTTTCTTGCCTTTCTTCTGAGGAATGATAACCTCAAGAACAAATAAAAACACACGTAAGTCTGTTTCCAAACTCACAAAGGGAGCCCTGGTCTTATAAATACTAAATTCTGACCTTTATACTGCTTCAAGACCACAAGCATCAGATGTCTATTAGCATATTAAACTGTAGGATCACATCACATGTCCTTCTGTATACTGAGGTTCAGTCCTCATTTTCAGGAAAATACCCAAACATAGGAACTCTTAACACTTAAAATACCTATGACCCAGACCTGTGAAATCCTGAACCTCAGACAGCAGCATACCCTAAAATGGATCCTGAGAAGTTCAGGTCAAGATGGTGAAACAGGGAAATACTGTGCTTGCCTCCTCCCATGACATTAAAATTACAACTAAATTATAGAACAATCAACCTGGAGAACCATCTTTAGACTAGCTGAATAGAAGTCCTGTAACTAAAGAAGCAGCCATGTCAAGACTGGTGTTTACATATGTCAAAACTCAACCAAGGATACATCTTACACATATGTACTTACTTATATTGTAATTATATAGCTCACTGAAACTGTTAAAAAATACAATTCTGTCTAAAAATTTTTAAGTGGACTCTGGAAATAGATTGCTGAAAATAATAAAATCAACATTATATGCTGCTTTAAGTATTACGGATTTATATAACTAAAAGCCTTGCACTTAGAAAGTTCTATATGTTAAGTGTTATTAAATTATTTGGGTTTCTTATTGTAGGTGGTGGTCTAAAATTCATTGGAAGCTTATTTTTAGGACCAGAGACAGAGATGAAATGAGTACCAAACAGGTGAACAGTCAATCCTTACAAAATTAATGCAAATTAAAAATGAGCACTTAGCTTGATAAAATCACCACTAATCTACAGTTAAGTCACACCAAAGGCCACTTTGTGTTAACCCTCGGTTTTATCAGGTAATGGATTAGAACAGGGGTGTCCAATCTCTTGGCTTCTCTGGCCCACAATGAAAGAATTGTCTTGGGTCACCCATAAAATGCACTAACATTAAAGATAGCAGATGAGGTTAAAAAAAAAAAAAAAAACCACACACACAAAAAAAGAGATTCCTAACTAGGGAACTACCAAAATCAAACAAACAAAAGGTTGCGAATAAAATCTCATGTTTTAGGAAAATTTGCGAATTTTTGTTGGCCTGCATTCAAAGCCATCCTGGGCCACATGTGGCCCACAGGTTGGACAAGCTTAGGTTGGAACAAAAACTTTACTAAATTCTAAACAAAAAATATGAGCAAATATAGTGGTTAGCCATCTTTACAGTAAGCAAATAGTCTGATGTACCAAACAGGGTCGATGTT
>PVJL010003334.1:48746-161202 GCA_004026885.1 Lyroderma lyra
AAAAAAAAACAAGCTGTCCTGGGCCACAGGGTGGATATGCCTGCTTCAGACCTAAATATAATATTCAGCATTGCCACTCCCAGGACAGTTTTCTCACCTAGCACGTGGGGCTAACATATTTAAACTGGAAAACCATAAATAATTACGGTATCATTACAGTAAGCCTCGCAGAGGTCACAGGAAAAGGAGACCCCTAATCTTTTACCAAGCTCCTCCAAATACTTACCCTTACAGTATCTTGACAGGTCAATGAATGACTTGTAAAACTACCATTACAACAAATCATGTATGAATAAATATAATCTTATCTTTGCCACATTTCCAGATATCCCATACCACCTGCTTTTGCTCTCCATTTCGTGTTTTAACATAATTCTGCATTAAATTGCACATAATTACCTCTTCTCCGCTGCTTTCATCTTCATCTTCTGACATCTCCTCATCTTCACTGTCTTCTTCTATCTCCTTTGGGGGAGGAGCCATTTTCTTGGGGTCACCTTGATTTTTACTGGCCTGAAATAAGACACATCAGCACATTACACCACCCGTATTTTGCCATCGTTCACAGTACAACGCAGCCGTCTTTCTCAACCCACCCTTCATAACAGTAAATACCCCAATGAAGAAAAACTATTCTTGATGTCAATGTTAGCCATCTCCTACACGTTTTTTCTGTCGGGCTCTACAAAAACCAATCGTAAGATAAAAAGGCAACTTCAAGGAAATGATCTCCCAGCTCCTGTTGCCTTCCTTAAGCACACCCGTTTTGAAAACTGTACTTGCAGAATCGATTCTTTCACCTGGTAGTTTTTCATACTCAGTAGCCCACAGCCGGACCATTTTAATGGCCAACTATCCACAGCCCCTCACCCGGGGGGGAACTACCTTAAAAAAGCCTTTGGAAAATTCTGGCACCTTATTCTCTCCCACTCCCGTCTGAATTTAAATTAAGGCCACTTTTTAAAAATTCACGTATTAACTATCTCTGGTCTTCTCATGAAGTGTTCCCTTCCCAGGGAAGCAACCTTTCCACACCCACTGGGGCCACGTGGGGGTACCTCACAGCCACCAAGTGCGCGCAGCCCGGCACAGAAAGCGATAAGGCCCCCTTCCGAAGCCCACTCCTTGCCTGCTCGCCTAGCGGGAGCGGGGATCCCATAGACCGTCGAGCCTCCGACGGAAGCAATCGCGCAGCTCCCCGTCTCAAACCCCCTCTGAAGAGGCCGGGACCCACACTGCGCGGCCCACGTGGCCCGCCGCGCTCCAGGGCACGTGCGTCAGGAGGCGGGGCCCCGCTCGCGGCCGTCGCGGGAGTTTGGTCTCATCCCTCCATCCCGAGGCCTTGCGCCCCCTCCCCGACCTCAGTCCCGAGGTCTTTGCCCGCCTCATCGACCACCCACAGCACCTACCAAAGCCCTTCGCCGTACTACAAGTAGCCAAAGGCCGCGAGACCTCCCTGTTAATCACGCGAGACTTCCCGCAGCATGGCGCCCTCGAACGCGCCTGGAACCGCGCGGAGGCCCTCCTCCTCGCGGCGCCGCGCGCGCGCGCTCCTCGGAAAACAGGCCTTGCCGTCCGTGCTTGCGCGAGCAAAGCAAGCTTCTTACCTTTGCGAGCTTCACCATGATGGTGCCTTTGCGGAGTGCGTGACGGGCGAGTGGCGCAGATGAGTCCAGAGGAGTCCAACGACGTCGATGGCGGCCGCGAGCACTGAAGATCTGGAGCGCGTACGCCCGACTGCCAGCTACAGCTCGAGACTGAGGCGAAAGGCTGAGCCTGCCCAGTAATCGCCTCTGGAAAGGCGACGACGGTGCCCTCGTGACTCCGTTTCAACCAGTCAAAGTTCACGCTCATCCCATGAGCCAACCGTGAGCCTCTGTCTAGAACGGCAAAAGGCGGAGCGCGGGCGGGAGTGGGCGGGCCGAAGCGGCCAAAGGAGAGGGAGGAGATTCGGTTTCGGCGCCCTGGGGGCAGGACTCGCTTTGTGCAAGGCCGGCACTGATTGGATGGTGGACGCGCGGCGCCTGCGTTGTGGAACAGACGCTTTTTGGCGCCGCGTGTGCCGGCGGGGGTAGTGGGCACCGTTGATCTCCAGTTCCTTACTGTGGCCGGGGTCCTGGCGACTTAGGCGGAGTTCTTCCGCGGCCCCGTCCCTCATTTCACGCTCAGCCGCCTGTCGGTCGTGAAGAAAGGAGTTTGACCCCCGTTACCGTGCTGATGAGCCCAAGACCTGAAATTCAGGGACCGCAGGTTCACAGTACCTCTGTCGGAAGGCCCACGTTGTCCCCGCCCGCCAACGAACCTGTGCCAGAAAATCTCCCAGTCTGCAGGTGATTCCTTCCCGGGCCACGTGCCTAAAGTTGCCTCCTGAGAGATTTTAATAAAGGCAATTGTGTGTATTTGTGAGGTTTACTGTGGGCAGTGCACAAACACCACATAATCTCAAGTACCTCATGCGGTAGGTATTCCAATGGGGAATAAGCTTGGAAAAGATAACTATGTGGTCGTCACTGGGTGTTATAACTGGGGTGGCGGAGGAACTTCGTCAGGCCGAACACAGAGCCAGGTCTTCGACCACTCACAAGTTCCCTCTTATTTGAGACTAAATATCATGGCTGAGAAGTCTGTTACCAGTGGTCCAGGAGTAGGTCAAAAGGGCCAAGTGAAAGAAACGTTCCCTCCATAGCGGAGGCACAGAAGATTCTTTGTTGAGCTCTTGCCAATTACTCAGATAGGTCACTATGGGCAAACTTAATTTGTGCCAGACTTAACCCAGAGTACTTCCTTCAGTTTAGAGCTTGCCTAGGATACATCTGGGCATCTGGTACCTAATTGTTCCTACAAAACTAGGATACCCTCTTCAGCGATGATGGTATTTCCCCAACTTAACTGATAATGTTCAAAATCACCTCTGGAGATTCTAATTAAAGAGATCTAGGTTGGGGCTCAGGATTTTGCATTTTAACAAAGGCCCATGGGAGTTCCTGTGAGCAATCAAGTTACAGTATTTTGCAATTCTTACTAGAACACTCCTGGGACTGAGTGTATAGCAGTTATACCCACTGGGGCTCTCTAATCAGGGAGGAGGAGGCTGGGGCCCGTTCTGTGGTCTGTACCCTGCTTTCTGATGATCTGTGGAAAGCCCCTGAGGAGATTCATATTTTGAACTCTGGGATGGGGGTTAAGAGAACACTTACTGAGTGACAGCACAGAAATAACACCATAAACCAAGGCATGGTGGAATAAGACACCAGTGTTAACAAGCAATTTGGCACAGAGCAAGTTTAATGCGCTCATGGGAAGAGGCCAGTGAGCTGAGCAGAGAGCATAAGCAAGAAACACCAACGGATGGATTTTAGAATTACTGGCATGTCTGGCTCCTTGTCATTCCCATCTCAGTTCATAATACCTCTTGAGAGGCCTTTCTCAACCCTCCAATGAGAAGCGCTACACACACTCCCTCTAATTGAGTCTTCTGCAGGTACTTACCAATACCTGGCGTGTTTCGTGTCTGTCCATTGTCTGTCTGTTCCCTCCCCAGCCATGAGAACACAGACTTTGTTCTCTTCTGTTAACCTGGACTCTAAAGCATTGCCTGACATGAGTTAGTGGTGAAAACTATTTAATGAAGGATATATTTCTGTAAAAGAAGCAGAACCAGCACAGCTTAGTGTTCAAGCACCTTGCTTTGGATTGGTCCAGCATAGAAAAATAGTAATATAATGCTTATGTAATGCCTACTGAGTTCCAAGCACTATTCCAGTTCTTTATATATTATATGAATTCATTTACTCTTTAAAATAACCTTTAAAAAGTTATCACTGTTTTACAGAAACTGGGCTATAGAGAGGTAAATTAACTTGTCCAGGGTCACATAACTAGTAAGTAGAGGAGCTAGGATTTAAATTGAGAACTTATTCTTTCATAGCAGTTTCTTTATGGGGATAATAATAGTAGCTGCCTCTAGGATTGTTTTGAGTATTAAGTGAGATGCTGAATGTATTTTTTGTGATCATATGATTGGCAATTAATTAATATTAGCCATTGTTATGGAGAGATTTGGTGACCTAGAGAGAAGGAATCATTTCCATTATCTGTTGAGTGTGCATATATAAATGGAGTGACACGGCGGGGGGCGGTTGCAGGTTTTGGGGGAAGCCAATGAGATCAGTTTTGGATATATTGAGTTCATGAGGATACCTACTGCTTCAGCCAATCGGCTCCGCAGAGGTGGTCACATGGATGCGGGACACAGGTGGTTTGAGGAACATGCCCAGAATAACAGCCAGAGTGAGGACAGGAAGCTGGGCAGACCCAGGCCAATGGTAAGAGACATCTGGGGGTGGAAGAAGGCCCAGAGGCAGAAGCACAGCTAGAAAATGAGTGTTTTGGAAGCCAAGGGAAGAGAGGTTTTCAAAAAAGAGAACAATGTCTGATGCCACAAATAGGTCAGATAAGGTGAGGCCTAAAGTTGGTCCATGGGATTTGGTATTAAGAAATGTTGGGAGTTCTCTGGTGGTGTAGTGGCTTAAGGCTCTGGTGCTATCAGCGCTGCGGCCTGGGTTCGATTCCCATCTAGAGAGCTACCCACATACAAAAAAAAAAAAAAAAAAAAAAAGAAATGTTGGTGGTTTTGACAAGGCCTATTTCAGGGGTAGAAGCCACACTGCTGTGTATGGAGAAGTGAATAGGTGGGAAGTGGCCATTGTAAGTGTAGGATGCCTTTGTAGGAAGTGCTTCTGGGAGAGGAAGAGGTCTCTCTACTAATGCAGCTCAAGAAGGAAGATGAACATTCTCATAGGCTATGGGGAAGGAGTCAGTATGGGGAGAGTTGGAAGGTCAGAAAAGAAATAAGAAGGCTAGATTAAGTGAGGAAGGATTCTTGAATGAGGGAGCCATCCTCTGGTCCAGACCAATTTGAGACCAAAGGTAAGGGTACCTGTGTTACAGTAAGTGTAAGCCAGAATGTAGGCTCTGGAGGGCAGGGCTTACTGCCAGTCTGGCTCAGTAAGTGAATCCTTAATGCCCAGAGTGCCTGGTGCATAAAAGGTGCTTAGTAAATATCCAGTCAATGACTGGAGTGTAGGCACAAGAACTAGGGTAATTCCTGTGTGCTGGTCTCTTTTGGGTGAATAAGAAGCTGTCTTCTAAAAGGAAAGGGAGGGAAGACTGGATGGGAGTTTACTAAGCACCTCATGGCAGGAGAAAAGGAGGAGACACTTAAACTTCAAATGACTGAATTAAAAGACAAGTAAGGGAATGTAAATTGGTGAGCAGCCCCTATGGAAAACTAATATAGAGATTTCTCAAAAAATTAAAAATAGAGTATCATATACCCTAGCAATCCCATGTCTGGGTATTTATCCAAAGAAAATGAAAATAGGATATTGAAGAGTTATCTGCACTCCCTTGCTCCTTTCAGTATTATTTATAGTAGACAAGATAAGAAACAACCTAAGTGTCCATAAATGGATGAATAGACAAAGATGGGGTTGTCTGGAAAGTATCCAGCCATGTAATAGGAAAATTAAAGACGTGTGTGTGTATACACACACACACACACACACACACACACACACACACACTGTAATATTACTCTGCCACAAGAAAGGACACGCTGCCATTTGACACAACATGGATGGACCTTGAGGGCATTATGCCAAGTGAAATAAGCCAGACAAAAATAAATACCACATTGTATCACGTGTGGAATCTTTTTTAAAAAAAAAAGTCAAACTCATAAAAACAAAGAGTAGAAAAATGGCTGCCTTGGGGTGGGGGAAAAAGAGGGGGGATGATAATAAGGAGATCTGTTCTGAGGCTCTAACGTGAGACATAGTGATTATAGCTGGTAACACTATTGCATAATTGAAATTTGCTAAGAGAGTAGAATTTAAATGTTCTCACCTTCCCAGCCAGGGAGCTATCCCCAAAAATAAATTAATAAATAAATAAAATAAATGTTTTCACCAAAAAGAGAAAGAAGTTAAATATGTGAGATGACGGGTATGTTAACTTGTTGAGGGAGTCCTTTCACAGTGTATACAAATATCAAGTCACCACAATGTACACTTTAAATATCTTACAATTTTATATCGATTATCTCTCAAAGCTAAAATGTAAAAAGAGCAGTATCTATAAATAATATAAAAATTAAGTATTAAGTAAACAGATGAAGTAAATCGCCTACAGCCAGAACACAGAAGAACAGATTACTGTAGCGAGGTCCAAATGTATTGGATGTTGGATAAGTGAACATTGTAAAACCTGAGCCTGCCCTGGCATAACAGATGGGCTAACATGAACTATTGCCTCTTTGCTGTGTGACCTTGGGCTTCTGTGTTTGTCATCTTTTAAATGAAGGCAGGAAATCTTGTTCCCTTTTCCAAGGGTATCCCTAAGTATTAAGAATAAGGCAAAGATGGGTCGGATCCACATCCTCAATGATTCTAAGTCTGAGATTCTAGAAAGGAAACCATGGGTGAGCTACCCAAGAGCCCAGAAACTGAGGCAATGTTACCTCCAGCTCTGTGCTCTTGCCACCAGGATCTGAATGCTATGCCCCATCCCCAACCCACCCCAGGACAGTGCCAGCCCCAGCCTCTTGTGCACCCTTCCAGATTCAATGTACTTACAAATAGACAAATAGGTGTATTTGCTCTCTTTAATACAAATGCAGTCATACTATTTAAACTGTTCTGAACTCTCTCTTCTTTTTTATTAACTACTTTTATTTCACAACTCATTCCACATCGTGCGTGCAGAGCTGCCTCATTCTTTTTAATAGTTACAGTGTTCCTCGTGTGAAAGGATCATTTAGTTGACCAGTGCCCAATGCTGGACAGTTCCCTGTTTTGCTACTACAAGCTGTAATAGTAAATAACCTTTTTACATACTTAATTTTGCACACGTACAAATTATACCTCTAGAACAGATATAATGTTTATAGCTTAAATGTAGAACAGCTGGGTCAATGGGTATGGTCTTTTACATTTAGATAAGTGCTCTCCCAAATGTCATCTTTGGTTGGGATTTATGGTGCCAGAGATCCCAGCTACCCTGGCCCGCTGAGGTTGTCTGCGGCCCCCAGAGCTCCCAGGCCGACAGACAGCACTGTGCACTTTGGCAGAGGAGGGAATGGGTGAGGGAGAGGTGAGCCTACCACATCCCCTACAAGCATCGCTCTAATTCTTTTCCCTGAATTTTCACACTGAAGAATTTGACCAGCTTCTGGCACCAGCCCAGAGACTCTGGAGCACTTGAGCAGCCACTGGTCACCTCTTCTGCCCACTGTTGGGCACGGCCCATTGCCATGACCCAGCCGGCCCCACTACCCACTGTACCTGTCTTCACTGAGGCACCCATTCTGGTCATCCATGGGCACCCAGATACCCAGAGAGACCCTGTCGGCCACAGTGGCCCTCACATCAATGTGGGGGTCCAACAGCCCACTCAAGAAAGTCTGCAGATGTTCAAAAGGGTTAACTCCAGTTCCCAGATCCAGGCCTCAAGGAACCCAATGCCTCGATTAGGTTCCAATAAGCACACAACAATTACATCAGATATTTAAAACAGAGGAAGTGTTCTGGGGTTCAGGTGCTGCTTGCCGCCTCCAAACATGGAGAGACATGGCTGGTGGAAAGAAAAGTAGGTTTATTCAAAATGCTGGCATTCTGAGAGCATGGCATGCTTTTGTCCAAAGGCCACCCTGCCTTCCCACAAAGGCACGAAGATTTTATAGACACTAAGAAGAGGCAGAACAAAGGAAAGGGGGTGCAGCAATTCCAGGGTGATTTGAAAAAGAAAAGACGGTGCTTCCCAGAGTCTAGCTGGTTTCAGGGATAAGGGTGGATTTTATGCAGATGTTGCCTTGAGCAGAGTGATTGATGCTGGCATACATACAGCCTCAGGCGAATAGAATCATTAAGGAGGGAAGAAGCAAAGCAAAAGCAAACAGTTTTAAAAGGTTTTAAGCTAAATTACATTGTTGAATGGAACTAAACTTAGGGTGTTAGATGCTGAAAATAGAGAATGCAGTGTCACCCTTAGAGAAGTTCAAGCAGGAATTGGTTACAAGGGTGACAGAATTGCTGAGAAACCAAATGAGATGTAAGGCACAAGTAGGGAGCTGCGGCTACGCCCAGACTGGGGTCGCCTGGAAGGACTGTCCACAGAGGGTGGAGCCACAGTGGAGGGTACAGGGCTGCTTCCAGGTGAGCTGCCCAAAGCAGAGAGGGTCCTGGGCAGCCCACCTGGACTGGAGGGGAATTCACAGCCACAACTCCAGAGCGCTCCAAGCCTGCGTGAGGCCAGAGGGTGGGGTGTCTGCTGAGAGGCTGGCACCTGGCTTGCTTTTGTCTGTTTTGGGGTTCCCTGGGATGTCAGGTGCTGTCCAGAACTTTCAGTCAGATGCTGAAGGGGCATCCGAAGCTCTTCCTTGCCTGGCCTTGCTTGGCTTTTAGGCAGTGTTTTCATGTGTAAGGCAACCTGGGCTCAGGGGCCAGATTCAAAGGGTCTCGCCTTTGTCTCCCAGAGGCAGCTTGTGAAGCTTCATCTGCCCGCTCAGAGACTCAGGAGCCAGCCCTCGGATCCCCAGCTGCACCAGTGACCAGGGGGCCCCTGAGCCTGCCGCAGGAGGGCTGGGCACGGGCCGCAGATTATTGCCAACCCTGACACCCCTGCTGCAACTCCCGTCGGGCCCACGGGCAGCTTTCTCTCCTACATCCAGGAGATTGGGCCCTGCTGGATAGAAATCCTGTGATGACACAGATCAGGGTCTCCAATCATCCTGCTCAGCAGTTCAAAAAGTCTTCCAGGTGCTCCAGATGGGAACGTGGCTCTCATTTCCGTCTCCCCAGCATCCATTCCAAGTCATCTCTCTAGGGCTCCTCACCTCTCCCTCCTTTCCCCTCCCTCTTAACAGAGTTACCCTATTTTCCACTTCACAGGGAAAAACAGACCTCCCCAGAGCATTCCCACCTTCTGATTTACACACCAGCTGGCCCTTAGCTTTCCCACCTCAAGGCCCAAGGGAAGCTGGAATCTGTCTCTAAACAACATCCTTGCGCAGGGGCAGGGGGGCTGGGCCCCCCTCCGATTTATCTCTGTAGCCACGCCATGCATTTCAGGAGCGAGCTTCTGTGAAGAGTAAAGTTTCCTCCAGTCCCTCTTGGGACCCCCAAAACTTTCTTGGTTGCTAGCCCAAAGGACCCTTTTAGACCTCTTTCTGGATCTCTCTGTAGCTTCTTTCCTTGACCCCTTCTTTGGAACACCTTTCCTGCTTCCTCTTGGCTCACCTTCGTCCTCTCTGCTTCCTGGACAGTCTGTCTCTAGATAACCTCCTCGGCCCTGAGGCCTCAGCTCCCTCCACTGTGCGCCCCCACTCCGCCTCCTGCCCCCTCTGCTTCAGGCACCTTCCCTGGTAGAAGTGGAAGTTTTCCACCAGCCAGCAGAAGACTGCCACTTCAGGGCACCCAAATTGGTCTCTCCAAGAACAACTTTCCTCCTGGGCTGCCACCATGTCCCTTTGGTGTTCTAGAAATCTTCAAATTCAGTGTCACAAACCAAACTCTGCTTCTTCCTCCAGCCCAAACTGCTGGCTTTCACGCCTCAGTACACGAGACATGATGACCAGCCCTCCCGGCTCCCGCAGCAGGTGCTTCCCAAGGCCTGGCCTTCAGGTCCTCTACTTTCCCACTGCTTCTAATTGAAGCCTTCATTATCTCTTACCTGGATTTACACAGTAGTTCTGAGTTGGCCCCCTAACACTAGTTCTGCCCCTACATCTAATCTACCACACCGCAGCCACATCTGTTTTTAAAGCAGCAGATACAAACACATTCTAACAAAGAAAAGATTTCAATGACTCCTCATTGACAGCAGGATAAAATCCAAGTGCCTTAGCTCGCTGTCGATAAAAGGATAGACAGGAAAAAGTCTCTCTTGCACTCCTGTCTCCCATTTTCCTAGTCCCTATTCATCCACCCTGCACAGGTAATTGCTTTTAACAGTGTGTCAGCTATAAAAAGACGAAAGCCACATACTCATCCCAATAGATACAGAAAAAGCATTTCACAAAATCTAACACTGTTTCATATAAAAACACTCAATGAAGAAATAGAAGGATACTTTCTCAATCTGATAAAGGGTGTCTACAAAAAAATCCACAGCTAACATTGTATTTAACGGTAAAAGACTGAAACTTTTCCCCTAAGATAAAAAATAAGATGAACATGTCTGCTCTCACTACTTCGATTCAACTTTGTACTGCAAGTTCTATCCAGTGAAAATCCAACAGGATTCACCAAAACAAACAAACAAAACTATGAACTAATGAAAAGTTCAGTAAGATTGCAGGAAACAAGATCAATATGCAAAAATCAAATATATCTACACAATAGCCATAAACAATAAAAAGTGAAATTAATGGGAGTTCCCTGGTGGTGTAGTGGCTTAAGGCTTTGGCGCTGGCGCTGTCAACGCTACGGCCCGGGTTCGATTCCCAACCAGGGAACTACCTCAATTAAAAAAAAAAAAATGAAATTAAGAAAACAATTCTAGTTATACTAGCATCAAAAAGATCAAAACACTTGAAATAAATTTAACAAGAATATAAGACTTGTACAATGAAAATTACAAAACATCATTGAAAACATCTTGTGTTCATGGATTGGAAGCCTTCATTTAGTTAAGAAGGCAGTACCTCCCAAATTGATCTCCAGATTCAACACAATTGCTATCAAATTTCCAGCTGCCTGTTTTTGCAGAAATTGACAAGTTGATCTGGAAATTCAAGAGACCCACAATAGCCAAACAATGTTGGAAAAGGACAAAGTTGAAAGACACACTTCCTGACTTCAAAACCTATGACAAAGCAATGGTAATCAAGACTGTGTGGTACTGGCATAAGGATAGACATATAGATCAATGGAATAGATTTGAAAGTGCAGAAATAAACTCTTACATTTATGTTCAATTGATTATGACAAAGGTGCCAAGATAATCTCATGGGGAAACATTCTCTTCAACAAATGGTGCTGGGACAACTAGATATCCACATGCAAAAGAATGAAATTGGACCCCTACCTCATACCATATACAAAAATTAGTGGATCAATGACATAAATGTAAGAGCTAAAAGTATAAAACTCTTAGAGGAAAACATAGGCATAAATCTTCCTGACTTTGGGGTAGGCAGTCCTAGATACAACACCAAAAGCATAAGCAACGACAAGAACAAAAATTAGATATATTGGCCTGCAGCAAAGTAAAAACCTTTTATGTTGTGAAGAACACTATCAAAAAAGTGAAAAGGCAATACACACAGTGGTAGAAAATATTTGATAATCATATGTCTGATAAGGGGTTAATATCCAGAATAAAGAATTCTTACAACTCAAAAATGACAACAAAAACAAAATACCCAATTAAAAAATGGACAAGGATTTGGATAGACATTTTCTAAAGAAAAGATAACAAATACATTTGCAAATAAGCACAAACCATGAAATGATGCTCAGTATCACCAGTCATCAGAGAAATGCAAATCAAAACCTCAATGAGGCACATCTTTACACCCAATAGGATGGCTGTAATAAAAAACTTAGATAATAGCAAGTGTTGGTGAGGGTGTGGAGAAATCTGCAGTTCCTCAAACGGTTACATATGGAGTTGCCATACTATCCAGCAAATCCGCTCTTAGGTGTGTAGCCAGGAGAAATGACAACATGTCCATACAAAAACATGTACGTGAATGTTCACATTGTAGTAGCATTATTCATAATTGACAAAAAGTGAAACAACCTCAATGTCTATCAACTAATGAACACATAAACAAAATGTGGTATATCACTACAATGGAATATTATTTAGCAATAAAAAGAAATTAGGTACTTAGCTATGTTACAACATGGATGAACTTTGAAAACGTTATGCTAAGGGCAAGGAGCCAAATGCAAAATACCAGATATTTTATGATTCCATTTACATGAGATATCCAAAATTAGCAAATCTTTAGAGACAGAAAGGAGATTACTGGTTTCCAGGAACTAGCGGAAGGGAGAAATGGGGAGTGACTGCTAATGATTTCTTTGTAAAGTCATGAAAATGTTCTAGAATTAGATAGTTGTGATGGTCACACAACTTTGTGAATATAACAGAAAAACACTGAATTGTACACTTTAAAAGGGTGACTGTATGTGAATTATGTCACAGTAAAAAATTCCACATAAAAATATTCTAACCTTCAAGGAGAGGATGCCTTGACTGTATTACTTGCAGAACTACAATGCAAGCTGAATCAGAAGTAGCGTGGCAAACGTGGAAGGCCAACTGACTGCCTTCACAACCTCTCTAGAACCCTAACCCTCCTCGCCGCCTCCCATGGTGGTGAGGTCCAGTGCCAGCTCCCTGCAGGGGCTTACCAGCCTCATGGCTTTCTTTGAAATCTCCTGATTTATCCAGCCACCCTCTCACTTCCCAGTCTAGGTCTTGTCTCTTCATCTGAGGATAGGAATGTGGTCATCTGATTCCCACTGCCTCCCCTCAGATCACCTGCACGTTCAGGGTGCTGGGCCTACCCTGGTGTCTGGCAGAGCAGGAGCTCAGCAGATGTTTCTAGAGCAGACATGTATTTTATGTGTGACCCAAGACGATTCTTCTTCCAGTGTGGCCCAGGGAAGCCAGAAATTCGGACACCCATGTTCCAGAGGGAACTGGAGTTAGTAAGAGACTTATTGAGATGCCATTCACACTGAAACCCTAAGGGCCCCAGGGGATCTGCCAGGTAGGTGGGGGAGGCGAGAGTACCCTGGGCAGGTGCAACAGCAAGTGCAAAGGCCCTGGAGAGAAAGGGCTGCTGCTGGGTTGAGGGCTCAAGGGAGAAGGCAGGGCTTGAAGACGCAATCCACAGCAGACGGTGTTAGAGAGGCAGATGGGGGCTTGCAGGACTTTTGCATTAGACACCTTTCATTGCAAGCTACTCCTCAAAACTTTACATCCCCTAGGGGAGTCACTGGCTCTCAGCACTGCGAAGTGCTGGGCACCCTGACTCTCGGCACTTCGGGGCTGGCTTGATCCAGCAGCTCAAAGATGTCATCCTGTGTTTGTTTTTGTGCCTTTCTTCCCCCACTTCACGTCAGCTTCATGCTTAGAACAGCTTTCTTCGTGGTGGCATAATGCCTCTTGGTGTGGTTCAAGCAATGAACATCACGTCTACACGTGTTAAGAGTCCAGAGGGAGGGAGAAAGTATCTTTCCCAGCAGCCTTGGCTATGAATAAAAAGAAGTCCCCTCCACTGCCCTTGGATTATAGGCTCACCCCTAAGGCCAGTTAATGGGATTATGCTGATAGGTGTAGGTGGACCTGGGTCACTGCCCCACCCCAAGGTGCTGGTGGGTCAGCACTTGGGCCAGTGGGTACCCAAAGAATGATCAGGGGAGTACCTGAGCAACAGAGAAGGGTCATAAGAGGCAACCACAGTAGCCAGAAAACTCAAATTATTATTATTATTTTTTTTTTTTCTTTTTGGTATGTGGGTAGCTCCCTGACTGGGAATCAAACCCAGGCCACAGCGCTGACAGCGCCAGTGCCGAAGCCTTAAGCCACTACACCACCAGGGAACTCCCTCAAATTCTTAATATCATTTCCTCTGTAAAAGGGGGTATTATCTCTACTTCATGGGGTTGTAAAGAGCAGAGCTTCAAGTGTGACAGCTAAGTGCTGGCGTCATCACTGGGGTGCTGTGGCTGATGTGATCTCAGCCAGAACCCCCTTCTGCCTCCCTCTCCACCTGCTAGCTGTTTTCAGGGAAAGGAAAGGAGGCTGGGTCACCAGGCCGTCGCCAGGCCGTCACCAGGCCTTTTCCTGTTTACCTTAGGTTCTTCACTCTGGAGGTGCGGTGGCTCTGGGTGGCCTGCAGGTGGCAGCACCGAGGCGGTTCCTAGTTCTGGCTCAGCCCAGAAGTCGTGCTGGGTGGAGAAGGCAGCTGGACCTCTCCAGCCAGATTCTAGAAGTGGCTGTGCTTTCTTGGGAACATGGACTCTCGGGTGGCTTCATGGGCATGCGACCCACACTTAGAAGAGTCTGGGATTGATCCATTCAATGCTCTGCTGTTGCCATCTTGAAACCTTATTTGTTGTTGAATAGGAGCCCTGCTTTTTTTTTTTTTTTTTTGGTGGTTCCCTGGCTGGGAATTGAACCCAAACCATGGCGTTGAGAGTGCCAAAGCCTAGCCACTACACCACCAGGGAACCCCTGCATTTTCCTTTTGCAATAGGCCCCCAAATTATGGTGTGGGTGGCAGGGCTCATACTGCCTGTGAACCCCCAACACTGCTGTTTCCCAGAAAATATGCTGGACCCTTCCCTTTGCTATGCCTTTGCCCAGCTTCCTGGGGCTCCTGACCATGTTTGTCTCCACCAGCTCACCATCTGCTGGAGAGAGGATGGGGACCCTACGGGGGTAGAATAGGGAATTCTGTAGGTGGCCTGGGGTGGGCCAGCAGGCTGCTTGTCCCTGGTCAGGGGTCAGGCTGGGACGCGGAAGCAGGCAAGGAAAATGGAAGCCTTCCAAAGCCAAGAATTTAGAATAGACCTGGTCCTAAGCACCCGCATCCTGCCCCTGGCCCCCTGCCATCTCCCTCTTTGCTCTGTTACAGCTGTTCCAGGAGAGCTTCCTCACACTCAACAGTGGTCCCAGGACCCCTGCTGGGAGGCTGTTGTCAGGTGTGATCTGCCTCTCCTCCCTGGACTGCAGGGATTTTTCTCTGACTTCCCAGCCTGGCAGAATGGAACAGGGATTCCACACTGGAACTCAACCCTATGTTTATGTGATGCCAAGAGAACTCACTCTGGCTGGCAAAGGCCCAACAGTGCACACCTGACAGAACCAAATAACTCAACCTTGAGGTAGGAAGACTGGCAGACATTTAGGATTTACTCGTAAGTGGGGGAATGACGAGGAAGGCAGCAGAATTCAAAATGGCCCGTACGTAACGTACTCAATCATGTAAAATGATGCACAGAAAACTGACAGGAGGAAAACATGCCTAAATATACAGGCATGTTTGCTGAGATTATAGGTTTTCCCCTCTACTTCTTTATAGTCTCCAAATGCTCTACAATAAATATGTATTACTTTTATAACAACACTAATTTTTTAATACAATGTCTGCAACAATCGACACTCATGTCCCAATTTCACAGTGGAAAAACACCTTTCAGGTCACAGACCTCTTTAAGACTCTGATGGCAGTTATGGGTCTTCTCCCTGGAAAAATGCTCCTAAGCTCTTACACACATCAGCACCCCAGTCTGCATCCCTTTGGGGAGGGCCTGACTCAAGGGAATGTCCGTTCCTACGTGTAAGACACAGAATGGCTACTGTGTAAGCTGACCAACAATATTGAAATTTCAAAAGAAATGTGTAAATCCAAAATGGAAGCACCAAAAAAAGAAGCCCATAGGCCAGCATTGGCTATGTTGCCCCAGCTTTGCCCAAGGAAGAGGGTTACCCTGGCCCAAGCCCCACGATCGCTGTCGCAGGTGTGTCACCCTTGGGGAGAGGGCTGCACATTCCATTCATCCAGCTGCGTGCCTGGCTCACGAGTGCCTTTAGGAAAAACGTGACTGCTCGTGTTCAAAGTTTCGTAGTTTACTACTCCTCAAATTTAAAATCCAAAATGTGACAGTCCTTTCTGATGGCCCAAGGTGTCAATCAACGGCAGGTTGTGAATCTTGCATAGCAACGTGCAGGAGAGAATTTGTGTTTGAATCCTTTAACTGGGAGCAATATTTAGTTTTATTTAGTTTCTTAAAAGAAAATAGCTGCTCACAAACATAAGTACTTCCAAACATGGACAAAATCTTCGCACAGTGGTTTTTATATTTAGGGTAACCATTCCCACAGTATTCGTAGAATTCTGGGGTTCCCACGTCATCAGGTTTAGATCTCAGTGTAGTGCTGCACTGCAATTCCATAACCTCCACTGGCAGCTCTTCATTCACATGATTAATATTAATCGAGAAAGGTGAACTGAACAGTATTAGTTCATTTTCATAAAGTTTGAATTCAGAGAACCTTTTTGGTATTGAGTCTTCAACTCTTTAATTTTTGGAATATAGTTCAGGCCATCACTTTCATTTTCAGAAACTAATTTCAGTGTAGGGAAGTGGGCCAGACTGTTCTTTGCCAAATGAGTTTCCCAAAGGCACAATTTCACTAGGAAAGAGTGAACTGAATCATACGTTTGTGTAATCACTTGTGAATGCCTTGGCAGAGAAATACCCAACGTGTTTAGATAAGTCATAATGTCAACCACAAACGCTAGGTCTTTGATCCAATCTTTGCTAGTGAGCTGAGGCACAGATTTTCCTTTACAGGACAGGAAAAAGTCCATTTCTTCCAACAGTTCAAAAAACTGCCTTAGCACCATACCACGACTCAGCCATTTATGTTCCGTGGAGCAGAACAGGCTTCCATATTGTGCATCCAACTCATTGAACAAAGCACTGAATTTTCTGTGGTTTGAGCCACGGGAACGTATCCAGGTTACGGTGTAAATGACTCTGTCCATGACATGATCCATTTTCACTGTTTTAGCACAAAGGGATTCCTGGAGAATGAGGCCATGCACAGATTTAAGTTCTGTGTCTTTGCAAAGCCCTGACACTCTAGATTTAAGTTTTGTAACAATTTGTGTAACACCAACCATCACAGAATTACCATCTATGCTAACACTTACTAATTTTGACCTGTGTACATGAAATATTTTAAGATTTTTCTCAACACATAAAAATAACACATTTCCTGATGTTGTGCCTGTCCCCAAGTTCCTCTGTCACATCAAAAGTCTCATCAACATCATGAATAAATACAGCTAACTGAGGGACATTATTTATGTAAGTGCTTTCATGAACTGCCATGGAGAAAGCCACAAATGATTTTGTTTTCTCTTGCAACTTGTCCTGGAAGCTCTCAGTTACATCATCAACATGCTGTGCAACAATATTACCAGCTAGTCTTATATTAGCAGATGCTTGTCTCTGTTCAGGACACATAATTTCTGCAACACTCAATAGACATTCCTTTATAAACTCGCCATCTGTAAACAGTTTTTATGCTCGGGCAATTTTCTCACTTAATAGGTAACTACATTTTGAAGCAGCATCATTTATTTTATTCACATTCAAAAGTAAATCATGTTGAAATTTCAGTCTTTTTTCCAGTTCATTAAGTTTTTTATCACGCATCTTTCCTGTATATCTATCATGGTTCTTAGGTTATATTCTTTCCACACAGACAGACTTTGTTTGCATATTAAACATGTAGGAACATTCTTTACTTCCACAAAGAAATAAGCTCTCTCCCATGTTTCTTGAAACATGTGGCTTTCTTGTTCTATCCTTTGTTTTCCCACTTTTGAAAGAGACACATAGATAAAAAAACATTAAAATATCACCTTTCCTAATAGGAAAAAATACTACTTTGTAAGAAAGTATTAACTCTATTTTTTCAAAGTGTAAGTAGGCTGTTCACTACTTCAGAGTTGGGGAGACTTTGAGAATTGGGGGGGCCACAGCTTAGGGACAGCAGCTGCTTCTCTCCATGTGGCTGCAGCAGGTAGGACGACAGCCTGAGGGCCGCCAGATTTCCTGAAGCAAAAGCAGCTTGAAATCCAGATTTTTATGTGAAATGTCTTGGTTTTTAAAAACATTCATAATAAATTCTATTGTTTTGGGGTTTTTTCCCATAAATTCTGTATAAGCCACCATGTAAACCCATCAGATTAGACAGATCAGGGACACTGGTTTGGAATCTCTGGTTTAAGTTTGACAAAATCTCTATTAAATGTCTGAAGGAAATCAAATACAGAATTTCAAAACCACAGGTTTAAGAGGTGGTTCAAAAACAAGCCAAGAGGGTCCCCGAAAAGGGGAATGACACTGATGTATCTCAAAGTACCATTTCTTCTGCAGGCATCAGGTTACAATTAACTAGGAAAATGTTCATTAGCTTGATATAATTATGAGGATGATTGATTGATTGATTGATTGATTTAATGTGGGTAGCTCCCTGGCTGGGAATCGAACCCAGGCCGCAGCATCAACAGCGCCGAAGCCTTAGCCACTACACCACCAGAGACTCCCCATATTTTTTGATACCAGGAGAAAATTGTACTTACAAGTGCCAAGCACCCCTAATCCTATGCCAGCCCCTCCCTGGGGCACCCGGGCTGACACCCTGGCAAGTCTCCATCTACAGAGCGCTAGCACCCCTTACCTCTCCAAGTTTTGTTCTCTCCGTCTCCATCTTCTCGGCCTTGGCTTTTCTCTCCAACATAGTCTAGAACTATGGCAAGTCCACCTATCTCTGTTCCTTGCCTCTCTTCCAAGGCTCCCTCTGCATCGGCTTGTGACCTGAAGTCAACATAGGCAATCCTGCAGTTGTGGCCGTGGGGCTGGGGAGAGAAGAAAATCAGCCAACATTTAGTACCTTTATTTATTTGTCTTCTGAATTAGTAAAACACATACAAGATTCAAAATGTAAAAGGCAGATAAGGATACAGTGAAGTCTTCCTTCCGCCCAATTTCCCCCTTAGAGGCAACATGCTGTACTTATAAAAGCAAATGTACACATGCTCTATTTTTGTAAAAAGTTTTATTGAGATATAGTTTACATATCATAAAACTCACTCATTTAAAGTGTGCATGGTTTCCATAGATTTACAGAACTGAACAACCATTGCCATGATCAAATGTTAGAACACTTTGGTCCATCAGCAGCCATTCCATACTCCCCCAACTCACGTCCAGCTCCCAGTCACAGGCAACCGCTGCACTATTTGTCTCCACAGATTTGCCTATTTTGGACATTATTATAAATGGGAATATACAGATATGCAATCTTTTATGTCTGATTTCTTTTTTTGGGGGGGTGGGGGGTAGTTCCCTGGCTGGGAATCGAACCCAGGCTGTAGTGTTGAGAGCACCGAAGCCTAGCCACCACACCACCAGGAAACTCCCTCCTTTCATTTTTTAAATATAGTTTTAAATTAAATTTAGTGGGGTAATGCTGGTTAATAACATATAATTTTCAGGTGTACCAACTTTATAACACAATAACTGTATAATCTTGGCTTTTTTCACTTAAGTCGTAGATCATTCAAGTTGTAGCATGTATCAGTATTTCATTCCTTTTTATGGCTGAATAATGTTGTATGGAAATACCACATTCTATTTATCCAGTCACCAGCTGGTGGACATTTTGGGTTGTCTGCTTTTGGGCTATTATGAATAAAGCTGATAAACATTTGTGTAGATACACATTTTCATTTCTTCTGGGTAGATATCTAGTAGAATTGCTGAACCATATAGCAACTCTGTTTAATATTTTGAGAAACTGCCAAACTGTTTTCCAAAGCAATTGTACTATTTTTACATTCCCACCAGCAATGCACGAGGGCTCCAATTTCTCCATGTCCTTGTCACCATTTGTATTGCCTGTCCTTGTTAGTAAAGTCATTCTAATGGATGTGAAGCAGTATCATACTAAGGTTTGGATTTGCATTTCTTTAAAGACTAATGTTGAACATCTTTTCATGCACTTATTGGATACTTGTAAACCTTATTTGGAGAAATGTCCATTTAAATTCTTCCTATGGGTTGTGTTTTCATTATTTAGTTGTAAGAGTTCTTTTTATGTTCTGAATACAAGTTCTTTATCAGATATATGACTTGCAATATTTTCTCCCAATATAGTTTCTTTTGACTTTTTGGCTTGTTCTTTGGAAGTACAAACATTTTTAATTTTGATAAAGCCCAACTTCTCAATTTTCTGTTTAATCGCTTGTGCAATACCCTAATCTAAAATCACAAAGATTTATTCCTGTGTTTTCTTCTAAATTTTAGGTTTTAACTCTTACATTAGGTCTTTGATCCATTTTGAGTAATTTTTGTGTATGATATTTTCTCCAAGTTATTTTATAAAAAATAGAATCCTATACACACTGTTCTATACTTTGCCTTTTTCACTTAATAATCTGACAAGTAAGTCTGTGAACTTCCATTGTGTGCTTAAATTGGCAGCACCTTACAAACAACTCAGTAAGGGGCCATTTCAGAAAGAGTTCCAAAATTGCTTGTACCTTAGAGTTGCTTGTACAGTGCTGCCATTGTAAGCACACGGTGGAAAGTTCATGAACTTAATTGTCAGATTTCAATTACAACAACAGCTCTGATGGCCATTCCAGAAAGAGTTCCAAAACTGCTTTGAACAGTGGAGTAGGCCTGACATCGGTGCACAGCTTCCCAAGGGGAGTACCTCAAAGGTGACCGTAGTGATATTCAGCAATAAGGCATGCAGCACTTTTTCCAGGATGAGTTTGCAAACTTAATTGTCCAACCTCATATGCAACTATAACTGACAGACACTGCTAAGTAACTAACCTCTGCAGAGACTTTATCAATTTCACTCCTACCATCAAAGTATGAGCAGCTCAGTTTCTCCATACCCCCTTCAATACTGTGGTAAGAGATTTTTTGATCTGTGAACATCTGATAAGTAAAAAGTTGTGCTCTGTGTAGTTTTAATTTATAATTCTTTTATTATTAAATGAGAAGGAACATCTTTTCCTATGTATAAAAGAAAACTCCTTTTCTATGAACTGTCTGTTTATAATCTGCCAAGATTTTTACTGGGTTGTTGGTCTTTTTCTTACTAATTTGTGAGATGCACTTTATGTATCAACAAAATTAGCCCTCAGTTTTTATAGGAGTTAATATTTTTTCCTGGTTTGTCATCCATCTTTTGACTTTGCTTATAGAATTTTCCCCTCATAAAAATATTTTATAGTTATGTAGTCAAATTTATCTACCTTTTAGGACTGTCAGGGTTTGTGTCCTACTTAGAAAGGCCTTCCCATCCTGTGGATTATGAAAACCAAATAAACAAAAAATAAAAACATTCATGTCTTCCTCTAGTACTTTCTTTTGGGTTTATAAAAATTTATTAAAATTACAAGTTGTGTGATCTTCTACCCCATGAGCATCCATCCAACTGCCATGCCTTTCAACAGGTCAGCTGTGTGACTGCTATCATAAATGCCCTTGAAATCTTCAAAACAAGATTTGCCTTTGCTTAAAAACTTTCTGCTCCAGGTCTTATGGCCAAGCCAACTCTTCACAACTCTTCACACCTTTATATAAAAGGTGTCCAAAATCTGCACCCCGAGCATGCCATCCATGGACAGAAGGTGTACCCAGTAACAAAAACAAAGCCAGTCCAGATATGTCAAAGACTCAAGTCCACCAGTTCATCTTCCAGCTAGTTCTTTTAAGTGCCTGTCTGCCCATGACGGAAGTGGGATGCTTGTGCTCCAGGATCTGGAAAGAAACAGCCTGGCAGCTGTTCTCATTCCTTTGGCACAGTACTAGAAAACCAGACACAAAGAATATCCAATAAAGCATACTGTGCAGACAAGTTAAATAGTAATATCTTAAGTATTTAAGCCTCAGAGTACAATTTTTCAGAAATCCCTTCTGTCCACTACTCTTTAACCATCACAGGCTTTTTTTTTATAATTTTAGTGTAATCCTTCATGATCCTGTGATTTATTTTGGTGAAAAATATGGATAAGGATCTGAGTAAGAATGTTCTTGAAGATAACACACCACCCTTATTTCTGACATAGATACTATGCTTTGTTTCACATGGCCATGGATTCCTTGGCTCCTTTTATCTCACCTTTGTAATAATTCTTCATGTAAAAGAATGATTCTAAAGATTTAAGTATAAATAATTGAAACTTAATTAAACAAAGTTAGGGACATATACAACAAAAGTTAATAGCTTTTGGCAGGAAGCTGTTGTCCAGAGCTGACCGCAAGCATGCCGAGTGCCCACAAACCTCCTCACAGCAAACACTGCTAACAATTTGGGATTTATCTTTTCAGACTTGTTTTCTAAATCTGGAGGAATCTTTTCTAGAGATTATGTTAATCAGAATGTACTTGTATAGATTGTTTTAGAGTTCACCCACACCAACAAAGTTAGCTCAAATGTACCTGTAATCCCGATACTCAATTTTCACTTCATTGAGATGAACAAAATAGATTCTATTTCATCCTTTTACCACCCTCACCCTCTCACTCTACCAAAGCCTCGATACACAGTGATCATTTTCATCAATTGCTCACAGCATAATTCTAACAGACCGATGATCTATTTTGGTACCCTGTCAGGGAAGTCACCAAGTGTGTTCTTTTACTGGAGTCAGCCCCGGAGAGAGAGGAATGAGGATATCCATGGCTGAATTCTCCCAATCTTCAGTCTTGTACTTGGTAGAGTAAGTCTTATTTCTCTCTGACACCGCAACAGTTTTATAGAAGTGTCTGGCTGTCCATTTATGATGCCTCTTTCAGCTTTTTATGTCTGTTAGTAGAAAGGTTGAATAACTATTCTTTCCTTCTCAAAAATCATGCATAAGTGATTTGGGAGAGTGTAATAAAATTCTATTGTTTGAATCCATTAGGTAGATATTTTATTACACTCTCCCAAATCACTTACGCATGATTTTTCAGTACAAGGTATAAAGTGTACGTTTAACTCATACCATCTTGCTCTCTAATCTGATTTGAAAAGCATCCTCAAACAATTCTTCTCATTCATGCTAAGTGACTTTGTCAGGCAGGTTCTTGATCGAAAGTGTTTTGGCAGGAGCTCCCTGGTGGTGTAGTGGCTTAAGGCTTTGGCGCTGGCACTGTCAACGCTGCGGCCTGGGTTCGATTCCGAGCCAGAGAACTACCCATATACTAAAAAAAGTGTTTTGGCATTTTGATCTACGTAAACGCAAAAGAATATTTTTAGTTTGTGTTTAGATCTCATAAACACCAAAAGTTCTCTGAGAGAGAAAACTACTCCTCAGGAGTTAGAGAGTGGAAACAACAATACATATTCGTTCACGTAACAAATACTGGAACCCAATGGGGGCCAGGTGCTGGCTAGGAAAATACATACTTGCCTTGGCCCTCAAGGAACTTGGTCTTATTGGGGGCAAGGCCAGTAAACAAATAGTCAGATAGTTACAAACTGTAGTAAGTGCCAGAAAGAAAAAGTAGAAGGGGAAATGAAAACAGCTCATAGAGAAGATTTAACTAACCTACCCTGGGGGAAGGGAAAAGTTTTCTGATCTGAGGAAGTGAACTTTAAGCTCAGATTCGACAGATGGGTTGCAAGTAGCCAGGGCATGAGTCCTTGAATGAACCTTATGACAGAGAAGGCAAGGTAGATAGTGACAGAGAATACGGGAGAGTAAAGCACGCTACGACAGACAAGGTAAGCCATCTGCTAGAGCACAGGGAATGAGAGCAAGGTGAAGTTCATGTGTTAGAAGTAGGTCGCCTGTTGGTAAGGAGTACTTGAGGAGCACTTGCATGGAATGAGAAAGATGATATTCCTGCTTGACCCACAGTCTTCTAGATACACAGGTATCTATAGACAAATTATAATGTTTGCATACCTTTCTTTGTTTGTTTCTTTTTTTGCGGCGGCTGGGGGTGGGTTGGTTCCCTGGCCAGGAATCAAACCCAGGGAACCTCTGTTTGTTTCTTTTCCCTTCAGTTTCTTCAATTTAAGTTCATATCCAAGGACCTTTGTCTCACTGAATTCCAGGGCTTTTTCCTGGTCATCATCAGATCTAAAATTCACACAACCAAATCTCCTATAGAGCTGAAGAAGAAAAAGAAAAACTACCACACAGGTAGGATGAAGAGGCACCTGCCTTCTGGTTGGCTAATCACACTGGACAGGAGAGAGGATATTAGCATGGAGTCCGAAGCAGATGCCAAATTTACCATTAAAACCAAGGCTTCACCGGCTGGAAATATCAGTACCATGAAGTAACCAGAGAGCAGTGATTCTTACCCGGGCAAGGCTCACAATGCTGGGCGACATCTTTGGCTGTCAGAACTTGGGGAATGCTTCTAGTACCTCATGGATAGAATCCAATGAACTAGACAGCCCCCCCACAACAAAGAATGTCAACAGTGCCAAAGTCAAGAAGCCCTGTTGTGGAGCAAGGACTGAAAGTCAGTGCAAATTCACCTGTTGAAGTCTTCATCAGTTCTCTACTTAACAACTGACCAAATTTAACCAAAAGCTATACAAGATGAAGCTTGAAATGGCAAGTTTTTGAACTTTTGTTTTAAGGAAAAGCCAGCTGCATTTGTGAAATGGAACAGAAGTATGATTCCTAATGTGGAATGTGTTAGCAAACCCAAGGGCTATTACAGTAAGAATTATTTTTAATGCAAAAGGAGTCTTTACTTACTGCAAATGCAACAATACTTTCAAATATAGCTAACAAAAACTGTAAGAGCAATGTGACAAAGGTTGTGGTACAGGCTCTGTAGCCAGCATGCTGGGCTCAAATCCTGGCTCTGCCACTTTCTAACTGTGTGATATTGGGTATGTATTAATAGCTTAACTTCTCTGTGCCTCAATTTCCTCTTTTGTAAAACAGGGATAATGACAATAATTACCAGAGGATTGTCTTATGGATTTAATGTTAATATAAATAAGGAACTAATAACAATTCCTGTAACAGTGAGTGCCCAGTGAATGTTTACTATTATTCTTTTATAATTTACCTAAGAAATTGTGAGAACTGTAAAACATGCTCGCTCCTAAGACATGCTTCTGATCCAGAAGTGAGAAAGGATGAAATCCAACTCAGCAAAAAAGCAGAACTGATAACAGAACCTGTATTGCCACTAAAGCTAGAGATTTTGTAATTAAATTTGTGACTTAATTTAAAATAATTCGAGGCAAATAACATCGCTCATAGTTGGAAAAATCTCAAAAACAGAGTTCTATAAAGACTTGGAAGATCTGGGGACTATTTTAATATTTTAGTTGGGAAAATCGGATAGCAAAATTTAATATGGATTTATTAGACGAGCCCCTGGAGGATTTTAAATACTCATTTTGAATGTCAAGAGACTGCGGTAAAATGTCACCAAAGGGTGAAGAGCAGGTACCAAAAGTATATGACAAAAGTCTAATATCAGAAACTACTGGGTCTCCTAAATTCTTCAGGGATAGTAAGGGCTGGGCTGACAGACTCTTAACAACATTCTTAATTTATCAGTATTAACCTGGACAGGCCAACTCTAACACCAACAACTGTGAGTTCATTTTTAGCAAAAAATTCCCTGAGACCAGTTTTTAGTTCAGCAGTTTTGTTGAAATTCAGGTTTCCAACAGTGTGAAAGATGGTTCAGCTGTCACACACAAAGGTTAAAAAGAAAACAAACAACAGAACTCAAGTAAACAGTTCAGACAGAATGACACTGAAACAACATTCCATGAAAGATGGGCACATGGTAACAACAGGCTACAATTAAATTCTTCTGTTCCCCATCTGAGATTTGGATTGCACCACTATGAAATCCTCCAGGTGTCTCTCATACCTTAAAGCATGCAAAGCAGTTACCTTCTAATTTCTGTGTTTTGGTTCCAGGGGAAGCCTTCTGTGTGGGCTTTTCCTTCTTCCATTTACTCGGTGTTTTTTTGATGGGCTCTGTGGGCAAATGCCAGAATACTTATTTTTAATGATCTGTCTTGCCACTAATGAGTAAACTGGGAGCTCCTACACTGTCTGTCTACAAATAGCACACCCATGTGATGCCTATTCTTCAGAGGACACATGGGTTAGGTCTGGTCAAAACACTGTTAAAAGCATTTATTAATTAATTAGAAAGTTCTTCAAGTTTGTAAAAGAAATCCAACAACCTCTGCCCATGGGCTTCCCTCACATCTCCCATTTGTTGATACTGGCCGCCACTTACAGAGCTGAGTGAGGTCATTCTTACCTTCCTCCTCCTCTTCTTCCTCGCAGCCTTTGCTGTCACCGAGGCTGTCCTATTCATCTTTCTCAGCCCCCACAGGAAGGGCTCCACGTAGAATATGCAGCTTCTTTTTCAGAACCTAAAAGAAAAACCCACCTAATCGATTCCGGCCACAAAAGCTTGTTAAGAATGGGAATGATAGCTCATAAATCTGACTATATACACAAATCTAAAAAAAAAAAAAAAAAGCTGCCATTTTAACCTTTTAGTTTGAAACAATTTAAAATGTACTTTAGGGGGGATCCCTGGTGGTGTAGTGGCTAAGGCTTCGGTGCTCTCACCTCCGTGGCCTGGGTTCAATCGCCAGCCAGGGAACCAACCTACATAAATAAATAAATAAAATAAAATAAAATGTACTTCCATGATATTTTAATCAAAATAGTAAGAATTACTGCTTTGGAAGCAGTACCATTTAAAATGTTACACAGACTCCATCAAGACAAAAAAAAAAAATCACTGAGAACTAAGTTTGGGGCACACCTAACTTGCTTGGCTCATAAGCACAAGGACAGAGACAATCAATGTCTAATTTTCAAAGAGAAAACTGATTGGATAGCAGAGGTCAAACGTTCTCTGAGACTCCTCATCAATGAGCCAAGCCTGAAGAACCAGCTGGGGATGGCCCAGACGGGCTGTGAGGAAGAGCAGGAGGAGGAAGGTAAGAACGACTTCAGTCAGCTCTGCAAGTGCCGGCCAGTACCTGGTATTTTCAGAGCCCCTCCAAGAGTGCTGTGGAATGGCATTCAGGGCTGACCCTGGTATCTTTCAGTCACCAGTTAGGAACGTCCCCAGAAGAGGACTCTCTACCTTCCGCATTCTGGTCCAACTCACAGTTTTCACCTCCCCGCTCCTCATAGTTCTCATTTCTCTGCTCATGCCCCTCTAGCTTGACCCGCCTCTTGTCTTTTGGCAACGTGGCCCATGTGGCTCCTTTCCTGTGTGGTGATACTAATTTCTCTGCAGACGTGGGTGCTGGAGACTTCCCCCGCCCCTACTTTATTTCCTGGGACAGGAGTAACCTTCCTATCATTCTTCTGCAGGATGACAACCTGGAGGAGAAGTAGCAACAATGAAGAGATGTCTCCCCTATGCTCATGAGGTTACAGTCACATTGCAGTCAGCAAGGGCAAGATTTGGTCGGGCACATATGTCAACATCTCTGTGGATCTCTCTAGGATGAATTTATCAACGTGTGAAAGGGGAGCACCCAGCACCAGAGTCCTCTGGCATGCTTGTCTGAAGAAAAAAGAAAAAAGAAAATTCTTGAGTATCACTTAGTTATCAAATCAGAATCTCTACAAAACAAGGATCTAGGTTTCTAGAAGTATACAAGCTACTGCCTATGGAAATATACCAAGTCAACTACTGTACAGGTGGCTCCACATGTCTTTGCGGTCCCAATTCTCTGCAAACAGTTAAAACACCAAAGGACAGGGCCCCCATATGGCCAACTGGAACATATATAGGAATGAAAGCCAAGCCCGAAAGACTGAACCTTGAGCTCCCTATTAATAATTATCAACTCCCATCTGATGCTACTAATAATTGGGCATGGTATTACAAAACTAAATGACTAAAGGTGAAAATTTCAGAACACTGAATGAAGTCACGCCATATACAAAAGGACAAAATGAAGAACTCCAGGTGATGGATGACCATGTGAAAACATAGTGAGAGGGTGGACATCTACAAGCAAAGGACAGAGGTCTCAGAAGAAATCAAACCTGCCAACAACTTATTTTTGACTTTTGGCCTTCAGAATTGTGAGGAAAGAAATTTCAGGTGTTCAGCCACCCAGTCTAGTGTTATTTTATTATGGCAGTCTGAGCAAATTAGTATAACTGATATACATACATACCCACACACACACCCACACGGCTTTCAACTCATACCACAGGATAAGATAAGGAACTATAATATGATGTGATTAGCATTACTGGTTATAAACAAAATTTATAGGCAAATAGATGAGGGACCAGTTGTTCTGGCATGAGAATGACATGGGATCAGAGGAAGACATGTGAAAGAGACTAGGGTTTGAGTTAAGTAATTTCAATGAACCAACATTAGGGTATGATCACCCTAAAAGTGAATCTAAGCTGCCTCAATCAGAGTACACCATTGCAAGCACCATGTTTTAATGAGGAATGACCAGGGGTTACCAGTGTAAACAGTCTAGAACCCTATCATGTACATTTCAGCTTAAGGAAAATATAATGTGATGACTCACATTTTCCTTGAAGCTAACACAGTCTCAGCTCCAAAATAAAAAGCGCGATCACCAAGAACTTTTTGGCTGGGATTGGTACAGTAGGCTAATGTACTATGAACAACACAGCTCGGTAGATGCTCTCTTAACTATGTCTACTAACCTTGTCCACTGAACTATGTCATATTAAACTATGTCTATGGATTAAATGACAGCCTCAATTCCAAATAGGACTTACTAACTCAATGCCCATGAAATGCCAATCCTGTGTGGCTATTGGGCTATGTAATACTCCTAGCACACCTGGGCATTTCTGTTCCCATGAGGTGAACTGTATCGTTAATAAGCATTTTAGTTCTGTTTGTTTGCAAACCTGTATATGACTGCTGTATCTGCAGTTTCAACTGCGTAATAAACATTATATAAACCAATCAAATTAAGGCAAAAGGTAAGTTACTAAATCTATGAAAACAAAGTTGAATGCTTAGGACATACTTGATAAAGCTTTAAAAACTTTAGTCAAATTAGATGTGGGTGAGCAACCATAAAAGAATGCAGGGGGGAATTCAAATTGCTTTATTAGGGTTTTTAAAGTTTTGCTTTGCTTTAAAGACATAAACTTTAAATTTTGGAAGATGCACCATGGGTGTACTTTACACAGGGAAGGTAAGCTACTCCAAAGGTGAACTCAAAGTCAAAGACAAGGCTTTAGTCACACATCAGCAGATTGGCAAATTAATACATATTTAAGATGTTTTAAATTAATATCAGGAGTTCCCTGGTGGTGTAGTGGCTTAAGGCTTCGGCGCTGGCAACGCTGCTGCCTGGGTTTGATTCCCAGCCAGGGAACTACCCACATACAAAAAAAAAAAAAAAATTAATATAAAAAGTATATATAGCTTACTTTTGACTGATTAGAACAACTACCAGACTGAATAGGGTTGAAGAAAGTTTCTATTATACAACTAGCTGCTCAAAGTGGACAATAAATACATGTATCTGCCTGTCAACACCAGTTGCTTAGAGGAAGACTGAGAAATCAAAGACTGGGGCTTTGGATTCGGCAGACCCACATATAAACCCAGCTCTGTCACTCATCAGTTGTGAAACCATATGCAAGTTAGTTAATAGCTAAATCTGTTTCCTTGTCTAGAAAATGGAGCTTGTCTATAAAATGATGCCTACCTAATTTGGCCACTGTGAGGATGGCATGATAATGTATAAAGCCCCAGCACAGTGGCTGCACATATGAAGCATCCAATATTCATTAGCTATGTACCCACTCACCTGCCTGTTTTTTTATGACTCGACTTAAGCCTATCTATATTCAAATACTAATGCTCCCAGCCAGACACATAACAGAGCAGAGACCTAAATATTTGTCTGAAGAATAAATATGGGAACATATGTTTGGCAGGCACACAAACTACTGAAATTTAATGAAGTAATTTTAAGAATCAAGAGACTTTCTTTCAAACCAGTATTTCCAGGCCACCAATACCACTTTTTGAACAAAATACACTCCTGCATTCCCCAAAATAAACCAAATTTAGTCACAGATGTATAATTCTTTTTACATAACTGATACTCAATTTGCTAATATTTTGTTTGGAATTTTTGCACTGTGCTCATGCACTGTAATTTTCTTTTCTGAAAATGACTTTGTCAGATTTCGGTCTTAAGTTTAGGGGGGCTTCACAATACCGACTTTGAGATTAAACAATTGGATTTAACTGCTTTGCTGTGCTCCCTGCAGAACATGTAATTACCTCATCTCCACAGCCATTGTTCTTATTTTCTGACATCTCACCTTCCCCATCTTCTATCGCCTTTGAAGAAAGACTCATTTTCTTCAGTTCGCCTTGATTTTTTTTCCTGCTTAAAATGGACAAGATTATTAGGTACATAGCAGGGCCTTAGATATTCCATGCTATGCACGTTTTGCCCCTAGTATTTGCAGTGTTTTCATTTGTAATAAATTCGTGTTAGACTTGATCCTAAAGTTATTTTCATTTGGAATCTTTTACTCACATCAGTTAAAATTAAAATAGATAGAAAAAGATAATTTTTGGTATACCTTTGTAGGTCAGGTGTCCCTTCTCTTTTGCCACGATCTAGAAATGGAAACTCCTCAAGGCAAAAAAAAAAAGGGGGAGCTTCCAGGAATTCCTCCTTTTTCCTCTTACTGTTTCCTTCACCACGCGTTTTCAAATAACTTTGATACATTTTAAAAATTAATTCCACAACCGATTGCTCAACTGGAAGTACACAGGGCCAAAATAAAGACCATGTAAGGGAAGAAAATGAGTACCTACAACTCAAGTATCTTTACCTTTCCAGACTGCAAACTCAAGTGTTAACTAAGGCAGCTTCCACGTCTAACCCCATCCACATTTACAACACAAACGAGTCTGGGGTCTGAATCTACAACCATCCATTCCCAAGTTAACCTGCAGTCTCGTCCCTGACGAGTCCTCCATTTAAGGCTACCGCCGGTGTGGGGCCCCCGCCCACCCCGAGCCCAGTGGGCCACCGAGCGCTGCAGACACGGTCTGGACACCCAGAAAGAACTTGCAGAGGCCCGGAAGCGCACGCAGATAGGTAGCTCCACTCCAATAGCAGCCCTAGACTCAAGGCCCGGGCCGAACACAGCCCGAAAGGCGACGTCACCCTAGTCATTCCCTTGGCCAATCAGAGCCCGCGCCGCCTCTGGGCCAATCCCGAGCTGCGATTCTAGAAAAGGGGTGGTCTGGCCCCCCCGCCCCCGGCCGCACGTGCTGCGCCTGCGCGCCGGGCGAACGTGTTGGTCACGGCCGGCGGCAGTGGCTGTGGTCTACGTACGCTGCTGTGGTCTGAGCATGGTGTTCGACCCAGGTTATCCGGGGAGGAGGCGCAGACCCGGTTAAGTTTGGGACCCTAGCGGGCCGTCACACAGCCCGACACTCCCCTACCGTTGGGGCGGTAGAAAGTAAACACCGGTCGTAAAAACAGCCATTCATTGTGGGCTCGTGAGCCAGGGTCGGTTCCTGCGCTTACATCCGTTAACCCGGTTAGGCGGCCACCCACTGTGTTAGTGCTGTTGCCATTCCTCCCCACACCCCCCCACACCCCCGAGAAGCGGGCAGGCATTAACAACACGAGGTGGAGCGGAGACCAAAACCTTGGACAACAGGACTAAAGGGTCGACCCGCTGACTCGAAGCACTGCCGCTCGCTGCCCACCAGTGTCTGAAGTCATCAAAGCATCAAAATTAATGACAGCAGTATTGGTTATAGCTAAAACACATTAATACCTGTTTTGTGCCAGGCATTGTACTGGTATATTTTTTCATACCTTTTATTACGGACTTCCCAAAAAACTTGTAACTTAGATGTTATTAGTAGTTTCATTTTACATTTAAGAAAATTTGAGGCTCAAATTAAGGAACTCATCCACAGGCTATTGATTTGCATCCTCAATTACTTCATACTGTCTTCTAGTTTGAGTTAAATGATCATTAACGTGCTCTTTCAATGACCATTAGCACCAGTGGGCTCAGCAGTGTGATCAAAATCCTAAGACTTATCCCCACATTGGGATTTGAGAAAGGGCACTTTGGGATATGTGTGTTCTGGGGATGGGGAAGGGTAATCTGAGTAAGGGCCCGGTCCCTTGTCCTAGCTTTAGAAAGTCTCAAATTGGGAAGGAAGGAGAATTAGGAAGAACCATTTGCCTACATATTTTATTGATAGATTTGGTACTTCATCAGATAGTTTTACCTAACTTACTTTACAAGACTAGCCCAATTCTTAAAGAAAACTGATAAAAGACAACTAAAAAAAAGTCCATTTCACTTATAAACAAACATGCAAGTTTCAAATAAAATACTAGCAAATTGAATCAAGCAATAGAGTAAAAGGATATTGACCAAATAGGGTTTGTTTCTGGAATGCAAGATGTTTCAAGGTAAGGCAATATGTCACTTAATCTAACAGACTAGAGAAGGAAAACACCGTATCATTTCAGATAAAGCTTATCTGTAAAAATGTAAACTAAACATTTGATTACAAAAATTAAGTATTATTACTAAAATCAGTAATAAGATATGAATGTCATTCTTATGACATATGGAGCAAAATTCATAAATGAAATTAAGACATGTTTGACCACATTATAGTTTAAAACTTCTGGATGCAAGTATCTTTTAAATAAATTTAAAATGTAAGGAACAAATTGGGGAGGAATATCTGTAGCACGTGACAAAAATTTACTATCAGAATGTGAAAGAACTATAGTAAGAAAAAAATGGGTAGAGGATATGAACAGCAATTTTCAGAAGAAATTTAAGGAGCATATAAAGATGAAGAAATACTGTACTATACAACTATCAGGGAAATACAATTTAAAAAAATATGATACAGGAGTTCCCTGGTGGTGTAGTGGCTTAAGGCTTTGTCGATGGCGCTGTCAGTGCTGCGGCCTAGGTTCGATTCCCAGCCAGGGAACTACCCACATAAAAAAATATATTATAATAATAATAATAATATACAGGGATGGGGGATGGGAGGGAAGGGATGGAGTCTCAAATATAAGGTGATGGAAAAAGAACTGACTCTGGATGATAAACACATAACACAACACATAGAAGATGTAATGTGGAATTGTACACCTGAAACCTATGTAATTTTTACTAACCAATGTCACCCCAAGAAATTTAACAATAAAAAGAAACAACAAAAGATACAGTTTTTTTTAAATCTATCAACAGAACTTAAAACATCAAACAATAACAAATATTTCAGGATTTGGGGGAAAACATTAAAAGGCAAACTATTATACTATAGGGAAGGAAATACATCTTTTTCCATTATCCTTCTAATTTCTGGGCTGGGCCCCCTGTAACAAAAGAAAGATTAACAAGAAGCAAACGTACAAATTTAATTCAAATTTTATGTGACGAGGGAGCTTTCATAAGGAAATGAAGGCCCGAAGAAGTGGTTTAACCAAAGTGTTTTTCTGCTAAGTTTGATGAAGAGTGGAAAGTAGTGGAAAATGGGATAGAGAAAAAGGAGTATAAACTAAGTGTAGTAAACGTGGGGGTGGGGGTAGGGGACAGGGGGCCTGTTTGTTCAGATTCCTCTCGGTGTCTTGCAGATAAGGTGCTCCTGTCTCTTGGGTACAGAGGGCAGCTCTCATGTGAGGGTTCGATGACCTGCTTCTGGGGAAGGTTAACAATCTTTCCTGCACTTGCCATTTCTCAAAATCCTTCAGCTTAAAATATTCAGCATGCCAAGGAGCCATTTTGGGGGGGCAGTGCAGCCTAAACCCCCTCATTACAAACACCTGTAAGGAAATTTGGCAATTTTGAGTTAAGGCAAAAATTCTCATTCCAGACCTTTAGGAATTCCACTGCTAGGTATTTATCCTAAAGAAGTAGTCACACTGATGGAGAGACAAATTCGTGAATCTTTACTGCAAACTTTAAAACATTTTGTTATGGGTATTTTCAAACATACCTTAAATAGAATAAAAAAGGAATCCCGTTCACCCATCACTCAGCTTCAAAACGTCAATACTTTTGCCGTGTTTTTTTCAACTGTTTCTTGTTCCACCTTTTCCCCTGCTCTTCCTCTCCCATTTTTTTTTTTGTTTGAGTATTTTAATGTGAATCTTAAACATCCTATCATTTTTTTTTTTAGTTACCATTTGTATTTTTTCTTTTTTTTTTTTTTTAAATTCATTTTTATTGTTAGACTTAAAACATCCTATCATTTTGCCTGTAAATACTTTATTATGTACCTCTACAGGATATTGGTCTTGATATGATCTAATATCTAGTCTGTGTTCAATCTTCTGTCTCAAAAATATCGTTTTACTGTTGTTTTCTTTGAATTAAGATTCAGAAGTTTCCACACATTATGTTTGGTTGACATGTCTTAACTGTTTAAATCTATACAAAAAACCCTTTCAAATGCTGTTTATTTGTTGAAGAAACCAGGTCATTTGTCTTCTAGAATTTGTCCTTATTCTGCATTTGGCTGTCACCCTTGGGGTGTCTTGAACCTAGTCCTCCAACCTCAGTGTTCTTGTAAATTGGTAGTTAGATCTGGAAGCTTCTTTAGATTCAGGTTCGGGTTTTTGTTGTTTTTGTTTTTTTTTTGCTAGAGGACTTCACAGTCGGTGCCATGTACTTCTGTGGCATCCCTCTAGGAGGCACTGAACGTCTGGTTGTCCACTTTTAGTGATGTTAATATTGATCAGATGGTTTGGGTGTTGTCAGCTTCATCCATCCATTATAAACATCGACCTTCTACCACATAGTTCTGGAAACAAAAGAAATCCACCTATACATATTTAACAAAGGTGAGACAGACAGGAAAAACATGGGAGGGCAGGTGCCACTCCAAATTCTCGGAAGGGTGGTTGGGGAAGTCCAGAGAAGGACATCGATGAACGTGGACCACAGTCTGCTCTGCTTTGTTTTTGCCTGTGCAGTATTCATTCCTCCTCCTGTCAGCCTGTGTTCCTTTTAGGGTCTGTCCCCTCCTCCCCTGGATTCAGTTTTGGTGGAATTGTCCTTAAAGATGCTCCACCCACCTCTGGCCAAAGCTCATCAGCCAATCAGACCCCTTCCCAGAACTTCAGGTCTTGAGCAGCATCACCTCCTCCTGGAAGCCTTCCTTCCACTGGGGCAGGTAGGCGCCTTTCTCCTGTGGCCCCAGAGTTGCAGCTGTCAGAGCACTTATGTGCCAGTGTGTTTGCATGCCCCCATCCCAGCCTTGTACAGTGTCTGGCACGTGATGCTCCTTAGATGTTAGCTGAATGAATGATGCCCACATTGTTTAAAGCTGATGAAGTTACTTGAATATTAGATAAAAAGATCCCAGATACTCTTGCAGATGTTCCAGAGAATGTGGTAGCAGCTGCCAGTTTCTCCAGTCAACCGCCAGCCTGCGGCCACTTCTCCTGAGCCAGGGCCCTCTCATGAGGCCAGGTACAACCTTCCCTGAACCCCCACTGTCCCCACCCTGGGCCTTGGCCTCTGTTCCTGAACAGCCCCCAGTTGTCCTGCACTGCCCTGTGCAGAAGCTTGAAAGAAGGTAAGGCTGGACCGTTGTGTTCAAAGAGGCCACACAAAGGGACATTTGCCTTAGAGTGACTACCATCTTCAGACTAAACCTTGTAGATTTAGGAACCTGGACAATGTGTGGAAGGATGCTGTGCCAGTGTTGACTGCTGAGTCTCTTTCTTGTGTGCAGGTAGTCTGCACGTTCTTTATTTAGAAATGTCAATACTTTCCAGTCCAGTTCGACTTTGGCCTATAGCCATTCTGACTTTTAAAAGTAATTAGTGGCCGAGCCAGGATTCAAACCCGGGCAGCCTGACTCCCAAGTTCTTGCTCACCACCTCTGCTGCCTACTGCTTTGTCAGTGGAAGCACACCCAAGTTCTTTTCCTGTGTGGAAGACGGGTAGACAGAAGAATGTAAATGTATCACTAGGATCAAATTCCTTAAATCTGTTCCCCATCTTTCTTGCCTCTCAAAAAAAGAGAGCTAGTTTTAAAAACAGAGTGCAAGCAAGAATGAGAATGATTATTAAGTATTACAGACTGTAGTTTGGGGTTTTAAAAAATATATATCAATGATAATATCTGCTTATGTCAGAAATGTATGAGATAACCACTAGTAGCACAAACAGAAAGCATAACCTTCAAACAGTGGACGGAGGCACCTGTTGAGGTTCTTGGCTGCAGATAATAGCAAATGACTGGCCAGCTCAGGCAGAAAAGGGATCTGTTGAAAGGCTCTTGGTAGCTCAAAATGTCAACAGGAAAGCTGGAAAATGTGGCGGAGAAAACAGGCAGAAACCAAGGGAGCCTGGGCACCAGGAACCCCCCCAGTCACCTGAACAGGAAGCTGCTGTTGGCACTGCTGTCCTGGACACGTCTGCCCCATTGTCGTGGGTCTTAGTGTCACTTGCTCCAGGTAGGAGTCCCATGTCAGGTCATCCAGATGGTTGCATGAAAGTCATGGGCCACACAGTGATGTCAGCAGTGGAGAGTGTCTGGGACCCTTTCACATGGAAAGGGAATTCAAAGGCTAGGGAGGCCCCCAAAAGACAACTCCTTTCAACAAGAAAACTTGGGACAAAGGAAACTTGGTGAATCCAATAGAAAACAATCATCAGTGAGGGGGTACTGTGAGGTGCACAAAACGAGACGGGCTCCCAGATGCCAGGATTGATTTGGAAATACCATTTGACTGTGAGAATGGACTCGAAGTGCTGGACACTGTACGTTTTCTGAGCAGATCCTTAACGGAAGGGCGGACAAATCAGCTTTGCTTGTTGATGAGACTAATCTTGGACTTTGGATTGGCAAAGAAAATAATCCTTTTTTTTTTTTTTTTTTTCTGAGAAGGAAAAGGTAGATTCCAGTATGTTCACCTTGGCCCTCAGCGATGCGGGCAGAGAGGGTTGTGTGTAACTTCTGACCGTGGGATCCCAGGACTCATCAGAAAGGAGGTGAAGGTAAGAGGAAGCTGATGGATTGGGAGGAAGCAGAGAACCAGGAAGGCCAGATGAGGTTGGGGAATAAATCGATCATGGGAACAACAGAGTCAGAGAGCAGGAAGGAGGCAGCCATGATCAAGTTCACACTTTGCAAAATGGAAACACGCTTGGAGGTCCTGGGAGTGAGGAGGGAGCAGGGGACACGAGACCAGGGTGAAGGGGAGGTCTCAGAGCTGCAGCAAAGATCAGGAGCTGATACCAGGGCAGCAGTGGGCCATCATGTGGACTTTGAAGTCACCCTGGATAATGGCAGGGGAGGAGCAGACAGGAAGTAGAGGGCTCAAACTCGTGAACATGGGAGGAGAAGGAGGGGTGTGGGTGACAGGAGCCCCAGATGAGCCAGCCACTTAGGAAGAGTTGGGGACTCCTGGGCTGGGAGCCTCACTGGGGACTTGGGGATGCTGCCTCCACCCTGCGCAGAGCAGAAGAGTTCGCTGCAGGGGCTGCTGCTTCCGGGAGACCGGGGGATCTTGCTAGCTGGCCCTTCCACCTCCATCCATTTTCCTTAAGGACTGAGCCCAGAGTTGCTGTTTCCATTTTCCAGGATAACCAGTGACCTGTGACAAATGGGACCTATCCAGTGACATGCTGTGGACATGCTGGAGAGAACGCATCACGTTCACACTAAGGAGCACGTCCCTCTGATCACTCGTGGCCCCCAGCTTCCCCAGTCGGCCTGGCACTTCTCTGCACGTAGTAAGCCCTGCATAAACCCACACTGAGCAGAGTCTCAGGAGCGTAAGTCACCTCTGACGGTCGCTCAAGAGACGCCACCACGAGTCCACAGTTAGGCTTTGGGAAGAACTGCGGGCTCCAGCCTGAAGTCGGGGTCTGGCTGCTCCCCACACACCTCCCCAATGCTCCCAGGAGCTCATTTCGGAGGCGACATTGGGCACTCCCAGCTCAGCACAGCCCCTTCCCACGAGCTCCTTTCTCCACCCCCCCGCCCCCCGCCCCCGTCCTGCTTTCTATGCAGTGGTTACTTCCGGAGAGTAATGTTAGGGAGGGTTGCCTTTAGATTTAATACTTCCTTTTAAACACCTTGTGGTAAAATACACATAACATAAAATTTACCGTCTTAGCCATTTAAGTGTGTGTATAGTTCATTATTGTTTCAGTATATTCGCACTGCTGTGCAGCCAGTCTCCAGAAGGGGGCGGTGGGGACACAGTGCAGGTGGAGGTCAAGGACACAGACGGGGCTGGGGGTGGTGAGGATATAGATAGTAATGTCCACCTTGGTAACCTCAGGGTATCAGCTGGTTTCGTTACAGCAGTGACTCATGCACACGCACAGAAAGCCACAGAGAAAGCGCCAAAGGGTGACACTTAGAATGTCAGGCCCCCCTTTCATTTTGCAAATGGGACTGAGGCCTGGAAAGGTGAAGTGATTCGCTTGATGCCACAGAGGGAGGTGACAGCAGGGCTGATTTTGGAACCAGGTCCCCTGCCACCCAGCAGCACCACCAGGTGGAGATCCCAGAGCAGAATCAGCTGACGGGGGGACCAGGGAGTGGGGGTCAGGTCAGAGGAGGGTCCCAGGTGCAGGCCAGGGGCTAGAGAGGGGCAGATGGGCCAGAACCTGCAGAAGCTCAGCAAGAAATTGGAAGGAAAGGTAGGGCACCGTGACAACATTTCAGAAACTGGGGGGAGGGAGAGGGGTCCCCAGAAGGAAGTTCGCTGTGCCAGTTAACTGGGGTGATGCTCCTGCAGGAAGGACTGGGAGCTGGCAGCCTGGGGGTCTGGAGGAGAGACGGCACATGGTGTGGGCACAAGTGACTGTGGCAGCTGAAGTGGGGACAAGGCACAAAGGGGGACAGGCATGAGGACACCCCTCAGAGGGGGGCAGGTGTGGCTCGCAACGCTGTAATGTGGCCCTCTGGCTCCTCCAGGCGAAGCTGCTTCCAGGCTTCTCTGGCGGGGAGAGTGTCAGTCATCGTTCTCAGCCAGAGGGTGGGCCCTGCTGCCCAGGGAGACCATGTCACCCAGGGTGCTGCCCGTGGTCACCCGGCTGAGGCTGTGGGAGCTGCGGCGGGGTCTGTGGTGGCAGCATCGGGTCCCCAAGCACAGGGATTCCCGGAAGGTGTCCCGGAAGCGGCTGGACATGAGGCTGTAGAGCACGGGGTTGGCGGCCGAGCTGAGATAGAAGAAGACACCGGAGACGACGTGCACGTACTGGAAGGCCAGGTGCAGGCCCTCGGTCCACTGGGACACGAAGCTCCACATGAGGCGGTCGATGTGGAACGGGGCCCAGCAGATGCCAAACACCACGACCAGCACAACTGCGGGTGCAGACAGGGGAGGGGGGTGGGTGCCTGCCGGAGCCCCCCACTGCCATCCCCTCTGCAGGCGGCCTGCCCGCTCTCGCATCCTCTCCTAGCCCACTGGCCACCCATGCCCCTTGCCCCTCTTGAAGTTTCTGGAAGTTTGCCTGCCCTGGGCACACCCCTTTGAGAGCAGCTGCTCTCACCACTGTCACAGACTTGGCAGTGGGCTTGTGCCCGGCCCCCGGCCACAGCCACCTAGACCAGGTGTGGATACCTGAGCCAAGCCGGCCCAGCCCGATCGTCTCACCATGGGACTTGGAACTGGGTGACTCTCCGCTGTGGATGCTGACCCCCAGCGTGACACAGACCGTGGGGCCACAGCCCACTCTGGGAGCCCACTCGGGAGCCATTGTTGCTGATGCGTGAGGAGAAGGAAGCAGGAGCGTGGGGCCCACGCTCCGACAGCAGCACAGGGAGGTTCCGGGGTCGGAGAGAGGGGGGCAGACATACCCCACCTGTGCCCGCCTTGGCCCCAGAAGCCTTCCCAGCCCCGGCTGCCAGCTCTCCCAGGCCCAGCTGAATATCCTGCCCTGCACTAACTTCCCGTCACTTAAGGGGCTCCCCCACACCCCCAGCCAAAGACAGGACAAGATGACCCAGCCCTCACTCCTCCTCCGGAGCTTCCCTCCAGCCCTGGTCTTCAGCAGCCGTGCCCTTCTTAGGTCTCTGCCTTGATTTTTGTTTCTTGTTTCTCGTGTTTGCTTAGCTGACTCAGCATCTTTCCCGGCAGTGTCACACCCCAGCGTGATGTCCCTTGTACTCCCGAATTTCAATGTCCCCAGCATGCAGCCTGGAGCACAGTAGTGAAGGCAGGGGAAAGAGGGAGGGATGAAAGGAAGCCAGAGCCCCAGGCCAGCAAGCCAAGTAGCCTTCAGGAAACACCCCACCCACCCAGGGTGACAGCCATCCCAGCTGAGCAGAACGCTGTGGGGCAAGGGGAGCAGGTGGCAGGGGCAGGGCGGGCAAGGCCCAGTGGGTCTGCAGGGCAGGCTTCACAGTGCAGAGCTGAGGGTCGGGCACAGAGCTCCGGGGTCAGTCCCAACACCCTGGGACACTGTTCCTGGGGGGCAAGAGGAGTGGGTCTCTCTGAGAATGATACAGTCCCCCGTTAGCTGGCTATAATCCCATGGCTCTGACCAAGGCCTCGCCAGCCCTGCCCTGCCCCACCTGGTTCACCCCACCTACCTCATTCAGGCCCTGCTCCGGGGGGCGGGATGGGGAGGAAATCAATGATTGACTTAGTATCAGTTTGTCTTGCCTCCCCAGGGCCACTGTTTTTGAAAAAGAGCCAGGTCCGGGCCACAGAAAGCTCCAGAGCCTCAACCCAGCTGGGCAGGCCCTGGCCGGCCCCAGCCCACACTCCTGCCCTGACTCTCCTACGCTGTGCACCGGCACAAACACACCTCTGACGAGACCCTTTTGGACAAAGGTCATTCCAGTGATTCCCAAGGGACCACAGGCACGATGGAAGACATTCACCATTTGCCTCTCCAGCACTCTCTCCCCTTCTTGTGGAAGCTTTGCTCCCCCTCGATCCCACCATGTTGCTCCCTGGGGCTGCTCACCTCAAGGTTCTGTCACTCTGGTCTGGAGGGTGGGCCATGACCTAACTCCACCAATCAGAATCCTTCCCTGGAACTTTTCAATAGCCACTAAGGAAAGAGGGCAGCTCTTCAGGAAAGTAAACTCTGTACCATGGCCGTGCCTCCCAGGCCACTGTAAGGAAGGACGGAGCTGAGACAAGTTTAGGAGCCAAGACAAGAGACCTGGAGGGTCTAGATGCCATGAGCACCTCTGTCACCCCAGAGCACAGCCCCAGGCTCCTGCCCTGCTGGTGATTTTGTTCCATGAGCCAGGGCTGGCTTCGTGGGTGTGCCACCTGTACCTCTGCACAGGGCCCTGGGCCTGGAAGGGCCCCGGGCTGGTTTAATGCTCTACTCCTGCTAACATTCTTAATATATTTTGTACAAGGGTTCTGAATTTTCACTTTGCACTGGGCCCCACAAATTATGTAGTTGATCCTGCCTCAAACTGTTAGCGTTTATCTTTGGTGAGAGGTTCTCGAAGGGTAACTGAAAAGAGTACCCATGCATGCACACACATACACACGGGGGGGGGGGGTGTGACTCCAAGCCTTAGCTACAGCCTCCCTCTTAAACCAGACACTCAGTCCCTTCCTCCAGGCCCCGGAAGCCCCGGCCTCGCACCCAGTACCTTGCTCACCCCCTTTCCAGCAACACTTACACAGCATCTTGGTCACTTGCGTCCGACCCTTATCCTGCAGCCGCTGGAGTCTGCAGCTCTCGCTGGCCCTGGCCCTGCCCTTGGCTCCCTGCCTGAGCAGCAGCAGCCTCTCATGCCGCAGCCGCAGCCCGATGAGCAGGTAGAGCACACTGATGGTGGCCATGGGCAGGCAGAAGAAGAGCAGAGTGGTGGTCTGTATGACCAAGTTGTAGAGGGCCCGTGGGCGGACCAGGGTGCAAATCGCCGAGCCGGGCACCGTACCCCGGCAGGGCACATCCAGCTGCTGGATGCCGTGCAGGCTGGTATTGGGCAGAGAGCAGAGCACAGCGAGGCCCCAGACGGCCCCGAGCACTCGACGCACGTGGGCCCGAGTCACCATGGACCTGGCCTGCAGCGGGTGCACCACAGCCACATAGCGTTCCACGCTCAGGGCGGTGACATTGAGCACGGAGGCCAGGCAGACTGTCTCAAAGAGCAGCGTACGGAAGTAACAGCCTCCGGTGCCCAGCAGGAAGGGGTAGTTATACCACATCTCGTAGAGCTCCAGGGGCAGGCCCAGCAGCAGCACCAGCAGGTCCGATATGGCGAGGCTGAAGAGGTAGTAGTTGGTGGGCGTGCGCATGGCCTTGTGGTGCAGGATGACCATGCAGGTCAGCCCGTTGCCCACAGCGCCCACCACGAAGATCAGCAGGTATGTCACACAGATGGGTGCGAACAGCTCTGTCTGCTGGGGCCCCAGGTACTTGAGTCTCAGCTCCTGGTCAGTCAGGTTCAGGTCCTTAGGGTCAAAGAACCCCCCGGCCCTACTGACATTGCAGGGCACTGGGCTCCGTGCATCCCTTGGGGACATGTCTCCAGGGGAGATGGAACAATTGAGGCAGAGAGGAGCCTGTAGAACAGACGAGAGAAGACACAGACAGCCATTCAGGGAACCCTGGCACTCATCAAACCGAAGGCGCCATCGACCCTAAGAGGAACGTCATTTTATGTCGTGCCGAGAAAGGAAAAAACTTATCCATTGTATGATGCATTACAACTTGAAAAATGTAAAAATCTATGTCAGACAAATGGTAGAAAAGTGGACTACAATTTTACATTTCACCTCTATTGAAACCCTTGACTAAATGACGCAGCCTCCCAGCATGGGCTTTGCCATCAGCAGTCTCCGCTGGGGTCTCTCCCCTTTCAAGTCATGGGTTTGGGAGAGGCACCCAGCTTGGGCGTCTGTGAAAGGGACACAGCGTGTGGCATCGGTCTTTAAGAACAAGGGCTCTGGAAGCAACCGCCTGGGTTCCAATCCAGCCTCCCCAGTTCCAGGCTGTGTGACCACCGGCCTGGTAACCTGTGAGGATCCAGGGAGTTTAATCCACGAAAAATATTAACGCAGGGTCCGCCTGGTGCACACGAGAGCCAGAGTCACCGTGGGACCAAGTGAGCAGTGAAAGGGCTAAAAACTGAACCACTGGGGGGTTCCCTGGTGGTGTAGTGGCCAGGCTTTGGCGCTCTCGCCACCGTGACCCGGATTCGATCCCCGCTCAGGGAACCAACCCAAAAAAAGAGGAAAAAAAATTGTACCACTGACCCAAACGCTGGTTCTTGTGTCTGTTTTCCATCACCTGGACCATTTGAAGTTGAAATATTTGACACCTTTGACACTGCCAGTTCTGGGGTTCCCTGTCCTCTGTGGCTCCCCATCTCTGCCCAGCCACTGGATACAGTGGTTAAGGACCCAGGCCATGAGACTAAGCATTTGGCCCGGGGTCAAAACCCAGCTCTGCCACCCTCTATCTGTGACCTCCCCTTATTACACATTGCCTTAGTCGCCTCATCTGTGCAATGGGGTGCGGAGAGACCCTACCTCACACATAAGGCTCTCAGGAGTGTGCTTGGCTCCTTTCAGGTGCTCAGTTTCAGCACACGGTAACACGATCTGACCCCACTCATGGAAGTGGGAAGGGCAGTCCAAGGGTCACGGGGCAGGAGCCGAATGGGGTCAGACTGCTGGCAGCTGCCCTAGGCGAGGAGCCCCCTACTGTCCTGAGCCTGTCCCCTAAGCCCACCACCATTCCTCCTCTACTTGGAGCAGCCACAGATTTTGAGGCTTGGTTCCTGGACCCTCTCTCCCTATTCCTCAGCCCCATGTCCTCTCTTCAATCTCGGGCTGGGGCCTCCCTTTGTCCACGTACCTGTGCACCCACTATTCAGCTTTCTTTTCCAGGTCCTTCACTCTCCCGGGCCCCAAGCATTCTTAATCTGGAGTATCTTCCTCCTCTCCAAAGCCTCTCCCCAGAAGTGTCCCTAGCCTCCCTGCCTCTCCCCACATCTCATTCCGCATCTTAGTGACAGAGTCGGCAGGAATGTAGACATGATCGGGAAAGGAGAAACTGTCCTGGTCCCTTAGCAGCTGCCTCTAAATTAAAAGGAATGCGGGGGGTTCCCTGGTGGTGTACTGGCTGGGCTTTGGTGCCCTCACCGCCGCAGCCTGGGTTCGATTCCCAGCAATTGGCCTGTTGGGGGTCCAACTAAGATACCCCCAAAATGCAAAGTCCTCAGGAAAGAAATGCAGAATAAGGAATCAGCCCTGGCCCACCATCAGCTGTCCTCCAATGGGAAAGGTAAGGTGATCAGAGAAATGCAGGACATAGGGGAAAGAGCTCCACTTATCCAACCATGAGTCCTGCCTCCCAGAACCCTATTACGTAGCATTGCTTCTTTCAAATAAACCACAGAAGAGGGAAAGGGGGAGAAACTTCCATCTACAGATATAAAAAAATCCTTATATTGTTTGGGGGCTGCTTCCCTCTCTTGGCTAAGCGCACTCCACGTACCGGAGTGTACTTTCTTAATAAACTTTTAGCTATCTTATATTTTCACAAACTCTGTCTCTTGACTGAATTCTTTCCTTCAAGAGACAAGGACAGAGGGGAAAATCGCCATTTCGGGGTAACATTAGGATCCAGGCGCACGCTCGTCCTACCCCCAATCCTGTCTGCATCCCCTACCCACCCCCAGCCCCGTCTGGATCCCCTACCCCGCCCCGTCTGCATTCCCTACCCTCGCCGTCTGCATCCCCTACGCCCCATCTGCATCCCCCCGTCTGCACCCCCCACGCCCCGTCTGCACCCCCTACGCCCCGTCTGCACACCCTAACCTGTTGATGCGGGAGCCGAGCTGCGGTGATGCGCTGGGAACGCACAGGTTCCCTCCGCCACCCGCCGGAGCTCCCAGACCAGCAACGTGCGCGGTCTGCAATGAGACCGAAATAACCCCGGAGGCTGCGCGTTCCCCGGGGCGGGGGGCGCCCCTACACGGCCCTCCGATCCCTACCGCCCTGGGCAGACCCAACCCGCGCGCTCCTCCCGCGTCTCCTCGCCCGCGCCCCGCGCCCGCCGCGCGCCCAGTCCAGCCTCCGCGCCCGTGCCATGCCGTCACTCCGCTCTCCTACCATGCCGTCTGCGGCCCGTGAGCTCTGGGGGCCCGGAGCCCACCCGCCGGCCGCGTCCAGGGACCCCTGACGGACAGACGCTGCGCCAGGAGCCAGCGGACCCGGTGGGGCTGGCCCGCTGACGGCGGCCGGCCCACCAGCAGCCCGCGCCGTCGCCCCGCCTGTCGGGGGCCGGGGAGCCGCGTCCCGAACCGCCACCAGGGGGCAAGGCCGCCGCCGCCGCCCAGCCCGCGCCGCCGCCGGGCGCAGACGCGCTCACGTGGCCCCACAACCTCCCAAACATTAGCGGTTACGTGTCCAGGTGTTTGCAGGCTTCTAGGAGCATCTTTTGGGGGGAGGCCTGGGGCGGGGTGGGGGTGGGGATTGGTTCTCTGAGCGGGGATCGAACCCAGGCCCTGGCGGTGAGAGCGCCGAAATCTAGCCAGTAGACCACCAGGGAACCCCCTCCAGGAGCATCTTTATCTCATAGAACCCTAACGACAACCCATTTTACAGGTGAGAAAGCGTCAGAAGAGATGAGGTCCCAGTAACTCGGGCCTCACATGCTGTCCCTGCCCAGCCCCCTCCCCACCCACATTTCAGACATACCTCCAAGGACATCCCACCAGCCCCGAGAAGTTAATGAATCTGAGTCGCGAAGGGTCTTGCCCTGCCTCCTAGGCTTCACAGGGTCCCCTTCTCCCTAGGCCCCAAAACAGCAGTCTCCGCCTCTTCTCCCTTCGGGTTCTTAAGACCTTGAATCCAGGTCCTGGAACCTTCCCAGGAGCCTCCATTCTCCCTCCAGCCCGTCCTCCCACAGCCCAGTCTTATGAACCCCCAGCAAGGAACCCTCCCTTCCTCTGCTGGGAACCTTCGCAGGGGCCCCCACTTCCCTCTCAAAAAGAACACATCAAGCCTAACCTGATGTTTGACCTCCCCGCCCCCCACTTGCCTTCCTGGTCCCCCTTACTCTGTTCTCTCACCCCCAAGAGCCTCCCTCCCCTCCATTCAGATGGTCCCCCTGCCCCTCTCACCCTATCACAGGGGGTCCCTAGGGTGGGAAGGAACTGTCAGGAGGGAAGAGCCATGAAGGGGGGAACCCCAGCCTCCCCCTGCTCCCCTAAACTGTGTCCCTGTAAACCCCGGCAGGGAGCGCCTTCCTTTCTCCGCCCCTTCTCCGCGCCACCTCCCAAGCTGGCAGTTTTCTCATCAAGGCGCTTGCTAGAGAGCCTAGAACATGGAACTCACAGGCTGGAATGCTGGCTCTGGGGTCTCGTCCCAGGGTCTGATTCACTCAGTCCGGGGAGGTCCAGAAATCCTCACTTCTGACAACACTGCCCAAGAGTCCAGGTGTGTGACTGGGCAGAGACCCAGCCTTCTGTGCCTCGGTTCCCCCTCCTCACCACAGGCCAACAACCGTCGTCAGCAGGCGGGGAGACAGAGCACAGAACTGGGCACGGGGCTGGCATGTGGTCAGCACAAAAGAACATGGGGTGGGACTATCTCCATTTAAGACTTTCTTCCCCCCAGACTGTCTCTGTCCCACCCTCCACCCCATGAATCACTGTCTGGCCTTGGGGACTCGGAGTTTGACCCTCTCAGAGCTTGCACCAGGCCTGCCTTCCCAGGAACTCCATGCATAAACATAGCTCCAGGCACAGGGAGGTGGCAGGCAGTGCAGGGGCAGATAGCCCCAAGCCCTTGGCTAAAGGGTTCTGGGGTATCCCAGAGAGTTAACTACTCAGCCCCAGTGAGTGAGCCTGGTGGGCCCTTCAAGACAGAGGCTGCTATCGTATCTGATGAGCAATGAGGGACAGGCAGCATCACTGGGAAAGAGCCCACCCCGGGGTCACAGACAGCACCTAGTATGCAGTGAGGACCATCACCCCCACCTCCATCACTGGAACACACGCACACACACCCCTTTGACCACTTTGCAGACTCCGAGTGTCCTGAAACTCACGGTGGACTCTTTGGAGGTGCTCAGAGCCCAGGAAATGATGGGGAAGGCCCCATCCTGCCTTACGGAGGCAGATAGGCTCCCACAGGTCGGGAATTCCTACAGCTGCTACGTCACTCATGGCATTGACAGCCATCAAGGACCACATCAGGCTAAAGAGTAGCCTCTAAAAGGAGAGGCCCAGTGAGCATTATGGCTGGCTATAGCACCGTCCAGTGGGCCATGGGTGCCCTGGCCTCTGGGCCTGAGCTCAACACCACAATGGCAGCATGTCCCATCAGAATCCAATGACATCCTGCTGCTTCCTACTGCACCTTGAGGTGGCTTCCCCAGGGCCATGTCTATTGGGGGTCACCCACAGGGCTGAGCCCTGAAATAAACACATGTTATTGTCGTGGGTACCTCATCTCCTGACCTTGGCTGGTGGCATCTACCCAGACCAGCATGCTAAGGGCCACCTCCACACCACAGCAAGTCTGCTAAGAGAGTGCTGCTGGGACCTCTGGGAGCATTTCGGTGCGTCCCAGGTCCTGGAGCGTGTGCAGGGCTCAGGGGCCTGAGGCACGTGTCTAGCCCCACACAGCCCTCCTCATCCTGCTGATGCCTGAGCAGTTCCCCAGGGAGCAGTGTAGTAACCCAGTTTGCTCAGGAACTTTTGGTAAAAATTCAAGAATCAGCTAGTTGGGGCTTGGTGCTCTCCAAAGGGTCATGGAGTGTGAGAGGAGTTTCCAGGGACCCAAGTTTTATTATCTTCGGCCTTATGTAGGCTGACCAGATGTATCGTTTTAAACGGGACAGGACCGTGTTTTCTGTCCCGTTTAAAACAGTATGTCTGGTCAGCCTATCCTTAGGCTTTAGGAGGGCACGTTGCTTAGATGTTCTATGCTTCAGTTTCCTCATCTGTAAAATGAGGGTGACAACAGACCTACTTCATGAGGTTATTATAAGGATCAAATGAAATAAAGGAAGCAGAGTGCCCAGAAAGCACTTAGCCAACACGTGATAACCATTTTCCAAATAAACTAGAATAGGTGCACATCTCAGAAACTTGGTACATTTCTGAACAAAAGGAAGTGATTGTTAATATTTTTTTTTCAAGAAAGCAGGAGAAAATAACCTAGAAGTTTCATTTTTTTTATCCTCCCAGAAAGGGGTATGGCGTAAAGAGAGAAACTGAAAGACCACGAAGCTACAGATTGGAGACCAGGCTCCATCCCCATGGAGGTGTCAGGGCAGTCCTTGTCCTTCGTTGGGTGGTCTCGCTAGGATCCTGCCTTCCAGCCACTCGTGTTCCCAGAAAGCTCTCAAGTCTGTTTGTGTGGAGGCGCTACAAACAAGGGCAGGACGAGTAGGTTGAAACGAGCATGCCTTTATTAGGGCAGAAGTGCTCAGTCAGACTGAGCCCATGCCTCAGGGAAGGATCCCAACCTCGCAGGGCCCGCAGGACCCAGGAGGCCCCAGCGCCCGCCCTGCTCCAGGCCCCACGCTCTCCCTGAGCAGACAGCACTGCTAAGCAGGCCGGGGACAAAGGCACCCTCTGCAGTGAGCGGGGGCGGCTGCAGCAAGAGCGAGGACCTGGGTGTGGACAGGCCACGTGACCTTGGACAAATCCCTTCCCTCCTCCAACCTCAGCTTCTTCGTCTATAGAATGGGGACACGTGTCACCTTCACAGAGTTGATGGAGGAGAACCGGTTGGGGTTGGCCCAGCAACCGGCCCGTGGTCAGCGTGCAGCCTACACACCGGGGAGTGAAGTGGGGCCGGGCTGCCGCCCGGGCGCCCAGCAGCCCTGCGGGCCGGAGGGCTGCATCTCCTTGGGCACCTGATTCTGGGTGGACAGCGGTTACCTGTAGGGGTGGGAAGGGGGAGGCAGTCCTTCCTGTTTTCAGTTAAAAATTTTTTTTTCAAGTCAATATTTGTTCTTCCTATAATAATTAGATGTGTAGATCAGTTGGTTTGTTGTTGTTGTTTCATCTTTAAAAGGCAGCTTCTTGTGTAATTCTGGCCAAGTCCCTTGCCTGAGGTCATCAGTAGGGTCAGGCCCCATCTGGGCTGGGTCTTCCAAGGCTGGCTTGGGAAAACTTGGACAAAAGATATGCTCGCTGTCACCTCCAGCCAGTCACTTGCCCCAGTGCACTAGAGGCCTCCCCCATACCGCTGCCATTTTGTCATCCCGACTGTCACAGTCTCCACTGTGTCACCTGTACCATGCACCCAGGACCCCCAGGCCCAGTGTGAGGAGTGAGGGGCCGAATACAGTCCACTTCCCTCCCAGGCCCCTGGCCTTCTGCCTCACAGTCCCCATTCCCAGCCCAGGTGAAGCACAGAGAGACCTCTGGCCAGAAGCCTAGGCCCAGATCTCCTTCCCTGTGTGGCCCCCATGTGGGGGCAGCCCCCCACCCCCAACAGTGGGGGTCTGTGGGCACTCGCCAGACTTAAATATTGCTTCGGCTCACCTCTGAGGCAGGCACTGTCCTCCCCCTTGCTCAGAGGAAGGGGCACGGTTCACACCCACTCCCCTGCAAGGCCCTGCTCTTGACTGACCACACGACTCACTAAGTGGCCTAAGGGGACAGCGCAGCCCTGGCTGAAGCCCTGTGCCCCACCCACTGTATGACCTGAGTGATCTCATGAGTCAGTGGAGGTAACCTTCCTCAGCCCGCCTCTGTGAGGACTAAATGAGATCATTATCACAGGCTCCCGGGAACATGTTTAAATGACAAAACACCTTCCAGAAAAATTTGCAAGAACAGTACAAAGGATTTTTCATCCCGAACCTTTTGAGAGTAAGTTGCTGACCTGAAGCCCAGGCTCCCTAAACCCTTAGAGTGTGTTTCCTGCACCCCTGGGGCCCACTCCTCCCTCACCACAATGCAGCCGTTGGCACCAGGAAGCCCACCGGGAGCCCCTACTGCCCACTAATCCTCAGACCCTTTTAGGTTCCACCAATTGTCCCAATCTGGATCAGCTGCTCCATCTTCCCTTGACTTGCATGACCTTGACTTTTGTTAAGGTTACAGGCCAGTTATTTTGTAGGATTTCTCTCAGCTATGGTTTGTCTAATGTTTCCTTGTGATAGATTTGGGTTCCACGTTTTGGGGAGGAACATCACACAAAGGGGATGTGTGTGTGCACCTTCCGTGGCAACCTGCGATGCAGCCCACAGATGCGAGCTGTCCCATTACTGAAGACGGTGATTTTTTTTTTTTTTTTTAATGTGGGTAGTTCCCTGGCTGCGAACCCAGGCCACAGCATTGATAGCGCCGAAGCCTTAGCCACCACACCGCCAGGGAGCTCCCTGAAGATGGTCATTTTATTCCCCTGATTAAAGAATTACCTGCCAGGCTTCTCCCCTGGAAACACTACTTTTCCTTTGGGGATTAATATGTATTTTGTGGGGAGAAAACTTGAGGTTATGTATATGTCTCATTTCTCATCACACTTGTACCCATTAATTTTAGCATTCGTTCACAATTCTTGGAGGAATTAATTATCACTGTGATAGTTGCCAAACGGTTATCCTAATTCTTTCATTTATTAGTTGGCATTGTATGGCAACGAAGCAATGGATCATTTCACTAGTTATTTATATCCATGTGGACTTGGGATCTTTTATTTTATTCAATGGGTAAAAATTCATTATCATTATTTATGTCGATATTCAAATTATCCCAGATTTGGCTAGTGGGAACCCCTTCAAGCTACCTCCTGTATCCGTTTTATATGTCCTCATCATGAACATTTCTGTATCTTCTGGCACAGTAAGATGTTCCAGGATCATCGTGTACTTCCCTGGGCCAGCCTACAATCAGCCTTTTTTTGAGGAGTCCAAGGGCCTTTCTAGTGGAAAATGGCATTTAGAGGCCAAGATCTGGGTGCCCGGTGTGCTCATTACTACTGGGGTTTGCTGACCCCGGGCTTCTCCATGAGCAGAACTAGGGAATATATGTATGCATAAACATAAATATATATGTATATAAACACACACATATACTTATATGCGTTTGTTTTTATATCTCTAAAAATCGAAAAACACAAACTGACATCAGTATTTCTCTTTCCAACAACACAAAGTGCATTCTTTTCCATCCCTTTCTGAGAGTGAGAAGCATGCCTTCTGTTACTGTCAGCAAACCACGGAGTTGCACACTTTTATGGTATGAGAATTATGTCTTAATAAAACTGTTCTAAAAGCAGGTAACTAATACACCACAGCTTCCTGGCCCCTGGGTGATAACTCTGAGGCATGTTCCACACAGTCTCTCACAAGGTCCCAGTAGGATTGAACCCCTTTCCCAAGGCCATAACTTGCCCATTAATTTGTACTTTATTTTCTTTCCTCTCTTCCTAGTCTCACTTCACCTCGTGCTCTCTGGGATCACATCTCAAATAAACCGCTTCACCCAATTCTTATACCAAGGTTTGCTTTTGAGGGAACTGAAGCTAAAACAATCATGTTCTTTGGGTTGGGGGTCAAGTTCCCCTGGCATGGGGCTGATTTGAGACCGGCCTAGAGAACTCAGCTGGGGAGACTGTGCCCACTGGTCACCTATTCAGGGCGAAGGCTTGAACCAAACAAAGTCCAGGATATGACAGAGCTGGTCTCAGTCCACCGCACGTGCCCAGCATGCACCTGGGGTAGTTTGCACACATGCTAGCCCACATCCACATTTTCAGGCCCCACAATTGTGATGGGGATCGTGGAACAACCCAGATTTGTTGCTGCCCTTTACCCTAGAGCCAGTCTGTGTAGGACGTGTTCATTTCCCCTTTGGTTTATTTTGCCTGTCCCTGTGGCTGGGCTTCATCTGACCACACAAACCACCACGACAGGGAAACAGGAAGTTACAGAGGGAAGAGTTCAGCAGACTCTGTGGGAAGGATCAGACCCCTTGACTATGAACTTGAAGTATCTGATTAAGTGAAGGCAAAGATTATACAGCCAAAACTTGAAATTTAGTGAACCAGGAACACACTGGTTACCTTGAGGCCCCTTAGGAAGGGGACTGGCATGGAGAGGCAACTCCTGCCCATTGAGGCCCAGGTCACTTTGGCCGTGAACCTCACCAAGTGGGCAGAGGCTGAGAGTCAGAGGGGAGGCATTTGGGCTTGACCTGGCTTCTCACACCAGCCTCTGGGCCCTGATCAGGAAATGGGTGCCCAGAACTTAATTCTTTCACAATTTTGGGCCTGCTCAGTCTGAGTCAAATGCCTTCAACTTCAAGCCAAGGATAGTTCGTGGAGGTTAATGTCCCCCAACACCCACCCACACACAGGGTTGCCCAGAGCAATAAGAACAAAAAAGCCCAGGTTACCTCAACTATTTCATGAGTTGGTCCTAGAATAGGAATTTTTATTTTATTTTTTGTACATTTTACTGTGATGGTTAGTTTTATATGTAGACTTGGCTAGCCTATAATGTGCCCAGTTACTTATTTAAACACAAACCTACTCATTGCCATGACAATATTTTGTACATGTAGTTAACATCTACAAGAAATGTATTTTATTACCCTCATAATGGGGGGGGGGGGGCTTCATCCAACCAGTTGAAGGCTTCTACTCTTTCCTGAGTAGAACTGCCTCAAGACAGCAGCATCAACTCCTACCTGAGCTTACAGCCTGCCAGCCTGCCCTATAGATTTCAGCCCCCACAATCGCATAAGTCAATGCCTTAACATAAAAAATACATAGAGATCTCCTCTTGGTTCTGTTTTTCTACAGAGCCCTGCAGATGCATCTTCCCTCAGTGGAAGGCAGGCCTGAGAGGTGCTGAATAGCGGGATAGCAAGGACATGGAGGCCACCATTCAGGGGCGTGAGTGTCCCTCCTGGGGGAGACAACTCGCAGGTCACAGAGAAGTATGTGGGAGGTTTGCTGAAACTCGCCCTACAGCACTGCACTCACAAAATGCATCTTGCTGTTGATTTAACCAAAATAGCCAGAGTACCAAAAATAATCCCCATAAAACTAACCCAAGACAATTCTACAAACAGAAAACTGCAGAAACCACTCCAAAGGACTCACAAAGTGCAGTTCCCATAGCCAGCTCCCACATTAATCAGATCAGGACACGCCACTGCCCCTGAACATTCTCCCACTTGGAATAATCCCAAATTGAACTCAGCCTGCAGCCCAGCCTTGCCCACCTCTGCCCACCTTCCCTTCCCTGAGCTCCACCAGACCCCCCTCTGCCACCTCAGGGCTTTGCACGTGCTTTTTCTCTGCTGGGACTCCCTTTCCCTGGCTCTTGGCCTGGCACCTTCTCTGTGACATGCCCTTGTCCCTGAAACCTTCCACCAAATCTCATGTTTATGTCCTTTGTGGAACTTATCATAGTCTGGAATGATCTTATTTGTTTGATTTCTTGTTTATTTCCAGCCTCCCCTCTCTGGTCTGGAAGTTCCATAACAGGGAAATCAAATAGAGGTGAAGATTTAGGAGACACATGTGAGCGGAGAGCCAGGTGGGGAGGACAAGTGAAGGTCAGGGGGTCATAAGTCCGGCTCCACAGTAATGGCTCCCGTAGAACAAAATGAAATGAACGAGGATAATAGAGGGATGGGCACTCCAAATGGAGAGACATGACCTGAACAAACGGCTGAAATCTAGACTGGACAAAGTCTAGACTATCACCCTCAGGCTCTGCCATCCTAGCTTTGCCCTTTTCTGTGACCTCTCGGGGTGAGCCAGCTTCCAACCCAGTTTCTACGTGGCTTCACCAAGATGGGAGTCAGGGACGTGGTCGTCTCCAGGGAACACATACTGATTAGGGACCCCCAGCGGACATCCAAGCCCCCACGCAGCAGGCGCTCCGAGTAGAAGAGGCCACCGGGCTTCACCTCGCCGGTTGTATTTCCAAGATGCTCCACTAGGGGGCGGAAGCGGCTTACCCAGAAGCTTCCTTGGAGGGACAGTCCAGGGGGTTTTCCACCTGACCCCGGTGCTCCTTCCTCCCCATGAGCTGGGACCCCTTCCCTAAACTTTAAGGCCCCAGGGTCTCCCCCTGACTTGAGGCCTTCCCCTCTCTGACTCGCATTCCTCCTCCTTCGGAACCCAGATTCTCCGCCACTCCTCGGTTCCCCAGCTGCGGACCGGGGACCCCTATCAAGCCACCGTGATTGAGGGACACCTGCCCTCTCACTGGTCACCCTGTAGCTGTCCTGTGCCTGGCGGTGGTGGCAGTAGAAGGGGGTCCCCTGAAGTTGGGAAGGACAGGGGAAGTGTCTCCATGGGCTCTCCCCTGTGTCCAGCAGGTAGTCACTGAAGCAGGCGGGAGAGGGGCCCGGGCACAGGTACAGTCCTGCCTCACAGGAGGGAGGGAAGCCGCCCAGTGGAGCCCCGCTTTGAGTGCCCGTCAGAGTCACCTCATTGCGGATTGCAACCCCAGAATTTCCGAGCCAGCAGGGCTGACCTGAGGCCGGAGAACGTGCATGTCTAACACGTTCCCAGGAGCTGCACAAGTTCGGCTCCCGGTTCCGGCCGTCGGGTAACCAGGGTTCCAACCGCAAATCTGCCCCCTGCTGGCAAGTGGCCTCTGAGACCAAAGAAATCATCTTCAGCTTAAATTTCTATCTGACAGATAAGAAATATATTTACCTCCTGAGCTAGTTGTGAGCATTAAATTGGGACGATCTGGGTAAATTATTTAGCACGGTTCCTGGCACATATTAAAACTGCGGAAAAGTTCTTTTCCAGGTGGTTGCGATGTGGGAATTTGCCTGGAAGAAAACTGCTGTTTGAGGGGTTTGGGGCTTTTTTGTGAGACTTAAAGAACTATTTGACTTTTAAAAACTTGTACCTGAGCAACCATGGTTAAAATTAAAATTTAATTTAAAAAATTACTTAAGATTTAATATCACTGACAAAGATAAATCAGGAGGTTCCCTGGTGGTGTAGTGGCTAAGGCTTCAGCGCTCCCAACGCTGTGGCCTGGGTTCGATTCCCAGCCAGGGAAACACCACCACCCCACCCAACCCCACCCCCCAAAAAAGAATAAATGAAAAGCACTTTAATAGTTTAGACATCTGTAGCCAATTGTATTATTCCTCCCAATTCACTCTCCCTTCCTGATTATTCAACCCCACCCACTGCTGTGTGACTTGCAGTGCCTCCTGGTGAAGGACTATTTGCCTAGCCCGGTGACTGCCTCTGCCAGTGGCATGTGTGCAGATGTGGCCTGTGACACGTCCGGCAGAAACTTTAAGAGATAGTGCTTATTTCCACCTGCTCACTTGCTCTTACTTCAGCCACAAAACAGACATGTCTCCGGTGAGGGCTGTTCCTCCGGCCTGTATTCTAGAACAAAGGAGAATTAGAACCACAGCTGACCCACAGCCAAAAAGAGCCAAGCCACAACTAAACCGTGAAGGAAATGTGAGATGGGCAAGAAATGAGCCTTTACGGTGTGAGCTACTGAGATGCTGAGATACGTCGTTAGCAGCGATACCCACTGAAAAGGAACTGAGAAACATCCTGCAGTAGACGACTAGCCAAATGAGGTGTGGCGGACCTATTTGATAGGAATGCAGCCAGCAAATTTAAAGTTATCTTTTAAACTCTATTACATTTAAACATATTTAAATGTTTGCAGCTATTAAAATTATATTTAAGAATACAGGAAATTGCTCACAATGTCATTTTTAAAAAGAGAACAAAAGCAAAGTTTAAAACTGAAAGTACAGTAGGATGCCAATTCTCAAATAATTGGTTAGGGTAAACTGGGTGGTAACTTTGCCTAGAGGAAAAAAAAATTGGGGTGTGAGGAGACACTCAAATATTAGCAGTGCTCTTCTCAAGGTGGCAGAATTAGGAAGGGTGGTTATTCTCCTTTATACTCATCTATACTCCAACTCGTCTATAATAACCATGTCATGCTTTTAAATTTAGGAAAATACTTATTCTGTACAGGTATGTTTAAAAGAATCAATAGCTGATGGTAGTGTGGAGGGCAGGGGGCCCTGAGAAGGCAGCAGGGTCCAGGGTCCCAGTAGGTCCTGATCAGGCACAGAGGTGGAAGTGGAGAGGGGCCTCTCATGGTCTTCAGATACCGAGGCACCCCACGTCCGGGCCTAACCTTAGCAGCTGTTAAGGTCCTGTGAGAATACAGGTGACTTAAAAATGAAGATTAATGAGTTCCAAATATAAAAATAAAATGTGATTTCTGGATTAATAAATGTTAATAACAAATGTTATTAATTGTTTAAATATCCAAAAATTGTAACCTCATGTCAAGTCAAATTCAGTGACTGCTTAATAAGTGTAAGTTGCCATTTGGGGTGATGAAAAAGTTCTGGAACTAAATAGTGGTTCATACCACATTGCTAATGGAGTTAATGCCACTGAATGGTATACTTTAAAATGGTTAAAAATGGTTAAGTTTTATGTTACATATATTTGATCTTTAAAAAAAAACCTCAACTGCAATGCAAGTTAACTCTTACATAATTACATGGAACTCACATTTGATGAGGGATCTGGGTGACTTCGCTATATCTAATATGATGTGAGTGGGACCCCAAAGTAAAATTGTCCCAGAAGAGGTAGTAATTGTTGATGATCCATGTTCTCCTGTCACTGGGCACCTTGTGGAATGACAGTGAATGTGTACCTTTCGGTTTTTGTCGGGGTGAGGTGTGAAGCACAAATCTCTTCACCCTGTCGAACTGGATGTGGGTCTAAGCCCCAGACCCTGAGAGGGATCAGCTGCCTACACAGAGCCAGGAGCCTGAATCAAGCTAGGCCCCCTCCTGCAATGCCACAGAACCAGCACTAAGGGGCGGCAGAGAGCCAGGCCGGGCTGGGACGGCACCTGGGAGCTGGTCCTGCGTTCACCGCTCTCCCTCATTTCCCCACGTCTAACCACCCCTACCATCAAGACGGCCGTTTCAGCCTGATTTTCAGAAGATGGTGCCGTTTCTCAAAATGAAATTGTTTTGCAAGCAAAACCCAAGTGTTTCACCAGCTCCTTCCAGTGGCATATTCAAGGTAGATCAGTTTTTACCTGTTTAACACATTCTATCATTTAAAACATGTCTTCGATTTCTCTGTAGACAGTCAATGACTAATTTTGAGAACTGACCTATTAAAGCTCCCAGCCTATTTTTGTAGGGTTTCAGTTTAAGATTTTTTTCACCTGATATTCATCGTGATGTCTTTTAGAGGCTAGAAAACTTTAATAGCAAAACTGGTGGAGAAGACTGCTTCTCCATAGAACTGGATCAACTCTGGTATAGCCAGAGGCACCTTGAGAAGACTATTTCGTATAAAGCCGTGATGGTCACAGGTCTCTTCTGAGATGCTTCAATTACTATTTCACAAAACAACTCAAAATTTGAGTAGTTTAATGCAACTGTTGTTGTTATTATTTATTAGGACGGGGCTCAGCTGGGTGTTTCTTCCACTAGTGTATGAGGCTGTAGTCAGCAGGTAGATGGGCTGGGGGCTGGATGGTCCAGGTCCCAGATGGCCCTACTCACATATCCAGCTTTTGGCTGGGGTAATGGGAGAAACAGGGCCACATTAATCTCATTATCCAGCAGGCTAGATATGTTTATTTGGCAGCTGGGCTCCAAAAGGAGCAAGGGAAGTGAGGCCCCAATGCACAAACACTTTTTCTTTTTTGGTGGGGGATAGTTCCCTGTCTGGGAATCGAACCCAGTCCCTGGCGTTGAGAGCGTCGAAGCCCAGCCACTACAGCACCAGGGAACCCCCCCACAAACACTTTTTAAGCCTCTGCTTGTGTCATATTTCCTAACTCTCCCCTTAACCAAAACAAGTCACATGGCCAAGCCCTGATGCAGGGGGTAGAGAAAATAGATTCCATCTTTTAATAGGAGGAGTTTAAAAAAGTATCTACCACATGCTCTTTTGCCTCTCCTGCCACTACCAAGGACATCCTTATACAGGCAGGATGGATGGCATCCTCCACCCAGTAACCTCTACCCCAGTGATCAAGTTTAAGCCTATTAAATCCGCATTTCCTCAGGTGTGTCTGGGGGAAAACTAATCGCATGAAGTAAAGTGTTATGTACTAAATTGTGTCCCCCAAAATATTTAGAGATAAGGCCTTTAAGGAAGTAACTAGGTTAAATGAGGTCATAATCATAGGACCCATATCCTAATAAGAAGAGGAAGAGACACCAGAGTGTACAAGTGCTCTCTCACTCTCTCTCTCCCTCTCTCTCTCCCTCTCCCCACCCCTCCCCTCTCTCCCCACCTTCCCCTCTTCTTCTCCCCTCCCCCTTTACCTCTCCAAATATGCATGCAGAAGAAGCCTTGTGAGGACACAGCCAGAAGGTGGCTGTCTACAAGCCAAGAAGAGAAGTCTCACAAGAAACCAACTCTGCTGACACCTTGATTTTGAACTTCAAGCTTCCAGAACTGGAGACAATAAATATCTGTTGTTTAAGCCACTCGGTCTGCAGTATTGTGTCATGGCAGCCTGAGATGACTATAAGGATTCCTTGGTTAAATAAGTATGGGAAATGCATGTTCAAAACTGGCCCTCCCATCTTGGAAATTCTTGAAGCTCTATAGATTATTAAAGGCTCTGAATTCAGCCAAGAAACCTGTAGTTGAATACAGTGTTTGCCAATTTTATTCAACCGTGAGGTCCTTTTCCAACACCTATGATCACTATGGTAAGCTGTATTGGTCGCTAGGCCCATTGTAACAGCCACAAAACCCGACGGCCTTCTTCTCTCACCTTCTGGAGACCAGACATCAGAAACCAAGATCGGTTGGCAGGATCGGTTCCTTCTGCAGCTCTGAGAGAGAATACCAGGCCTCTCCGCTGGCTTAGTGGTTGCCAGCCACAGCCCTCAGTACTCCTTGGCTCGTGGATGCACCTTCACTCCCACCTCTGTCTCCGTCTTCACTGGCCTTCCCTCCTGTGTGGTCCTGGTGCTCTCTCTTACACGGATCCTGGTCATAGGATTTAGGGCCCACCCTCCATCCAGGATGATCTCAGCCAGAGATCATTAACGTAATTATATATTCCAAATAAGGTCACATTCTCAGGTTGCAGGTGGACATGTCTTTTGGGGACCACAACTGAATCCACTGCAGAAGCCAAAGGACACCCAAGATGGCTGGCTGAGTGTGGACACAGAGCAGGGGAGAGTGGAAGCCCTCTAGGTGTCTGTAAGCTGGGGTGTCTGTGAGGGCGGGAGGAACACTCTCTCCCCTTGGCAGTGCTGGATCCCCAAATCTTCATTTCTGAAACTCCTGGCTGGCCATCCCCGACGATTACATTCCCACTGGAGGCAGGTCAAGACTTCCTGTCGTCTTTACTCAGAACCTATTGGATTTCCTGACCCTGCTCTTCCTGCTTTGTCCTGGAAGACAGGGCCTGTCTTTCTGGAAAACACTACAAAAATCCATGCTCATCCGTCGTAGCAATGTGGCAGGCAGGCTCTTACAGGACTGTGTTTCCAGAGACTTCCTCCCCAAGGCTTCCCAAAGCTCTACTTCCGTTATGCCTCTCTCCTGCCCAGAACGCTCAATTGCTCCCTCCAAGGCCAGCCTTCCGGGATCAGCAGGGTGTGTCCCACTGCTTGGCACCTCTGCTGCCCTGGTGTCTTTCACCTGGATTGCGTCTCTGCCCATCCAACCCTCCACCTGTTCACAACTCTGTTGGCCTACGAGCCACATGGCAGGTGAGTTTCAGGGACCACAGGACCCTGGGATGCGAATGACCAGGCGTGGCTCAGATCCTAGCGTGGGGCTCCGGGAGTCTGTATGTGTGCATCTTTCGGGGGGGTGGGGGCGCCCTTACCTTTCATCGCTTCTCCACATTGTGCCTTCCTGACCTGAGGAGGCTGAAAGCCACGAATTCGGAGCGAAGGCACAATGAGAGCAGTAAACCTGGGGAAACTCGCTCTGAGGTGGAAGAATCTCTCTCCCCACCCCTGTGTTGAGGGGCCCCCTGGTGGGAGCAGAGGTGGGGCAGCAGTGATTCCTGGTCCTGGGTGACACAGACCCCCGGTGCCTGAGGGATGGCGCAAAGCAGGCCCCACGCAGAGTTGCAGGACACCCCCGCCCCCCGCCCGCCCCAACACCGCATCCCTGTGGCCAGATGACTGGCAGAGGGCTAGGCTGGGGCTGAGAGAGCTGGGGAGCCTGAGGGCGGACCCCGTGACCCCCTACCCTGTGGTGTGCCTTCTGGCTGACCCTGTTTATAAGTCTTGCCAACATCCTAGACCTTGGGAACCCGCACAATTTGGGGAACCTGTGTTTGGCCCCCTGGGCTGTGTTGGGACAATATATTGGTGACTTGTCTCTCAAATTGGTTAATACACTTTTTGCAAGCAGACACCTCTATCTTTAGGTTATTTAGGATCCAATTTGAAGGCCTAATCTTGTGCTCAAGGGTCCTATATTAGTCTGCTAGGGCTGTCATAACAAAACACCACAGGGGCTTCACCAACAGAAATGTGTTTTCTCACAGTTCCAGAGGCAGAAGTCAGAAATTGAGGTGTTAGCAGGCCCCTGAGGGCTATGAAGGAAGGAGTTATTCCCGGCCTCTCCCTGGTTTAGATGGCCGTCTTAATTTGTTACGTGTGCCTGTGTCCAAACTGCCTTTTCCTAAAAGGACACCAGTCAGATTGGATTAGGGCCCATACGAATGACCTCATTCTAACTCAATTACCTCTTTAAAGGCCAATCTCCAAATACAGTCACATTCTGAGATGCTAGGGGTTAGGACATCAACATATGAATTTTCAGGGGTCACAGTTCAGACACCCAGTAATAATATGAGAAGAAAGGATGGCGGGACGCACAGACAGAGAGATCATGATTGGACCTCTGGCCTCTCAAAGCTGGTGTGCTCCAGAGACCCCCTAGACCACCGCACAACCACCAACCAGGCCTCTGAGGGGTGCAGGGCAGCCCAATCTCTCCTCCCCCTCCCCCTCCCCCTCCCCCTCCCACTCTCTCTCAGCGTTCAGGCAGTCCCACTGCGGAGTGGGTGTTTGGGTGGCCCAGGAATTCTATTTGCACACAGAGCCCCAGGATTCTGGGACTTCAGGAAGAAGGAATTTATTTAACTTGCAAATTTGTTCTAATACTTGAAGTAATATTTACTTATTGACAAAAGAGCAAATGAACAGAAACTCAAAAGAAAATACTGGCCCACTAGAAGTTTCTGACACTGGCTACTCGGTTGTTACTTAACAGTACTAGTGCTTTTAACTGTTAGGATCTTCTCCTAATGCAAGTAATAAATGTTACCATAGAAAAATTAGAAAATATAGTTTGCCAAAAGAAAACAATTTTAAATAATAATCCCACTTGCTTAAGATAGTTATTTTTTTTAATCTTATATTTCTTTGACTTCTAATACATCTGATCATTTCCCGATGTTTATTATTTAGACTTCTTTAGTGAATGTCTGATCTCATCTTCTGCATGTTGTATTAGTGGCTATCTCATGGTGTCTGATCAATCTGTTTTAGATCTTTATATAGAGAGATATTAACCCTTAGTGGTATTTGAGGCAAGTTTGTGGTTTGCTCTTAAATATTTTAAACTGTTTTCTTGACCTTAGTCTATTTTTCCCCTGCAGAATTTCTTTTTTTTTTTTAATTCATTTTTATTGTTAGACTTATTGGGGTGACAGCTGTTAGCAAGGATTACATAGGTTTCAGGCATACAATTCTACAGTGCATTGTCAACTTGATGTATAATAAGTTCACCACCTAATGTGACTTCTCTTTCCAGATTTCTTTACTGGCTTTTATGCTTAAAAAAGTACTTCTCCTTTTTCTGGAATCACTTATTTTCTTTCAGTTTGCTTTTAACCTTCTCTCTCTCTCTCTCTCTCTCTCTGTTTCTCTCTGCATTTACTATTTTAAAGTCTGAAACTGAAAGTGAGAAACGAACCCAGTGTATTTCCAAATATACTTAACCACCTGTCCCAGCACCACTTTGTAACGCAGCCCTCCACGGTCCCTGTGTCTGTGTACATAAGGGCAGTCTCTGCTCCAAGCCAACCTCCAGGAGATCACACACACACACACACACACACACACACTCCACTCTTGGCCTGCAGTCCCCTAGCCACCAGCACTCACACAAAAGCACCAGCAAACACTGCATAACTTTGATGTTCTGGAGAAGGTGAGGTGTACCTTGGAGATCTCAGCACAAACACCTTGAAAATTCCCTCTGGATATTTCTGTTCTCCCCGAGCCTCACCTGCTGCACCCCCAGGGAGGTCTGACCTTCCTCTGCTCTGGCTCAGCCGCCTTGCTACTCACCGCTAACACCAGCATGCTTTTCCCAGGACCTTCGAAAACCCTCCCTTCCCACAGAACAATTGGGCTGTAGTAGGCTCCTGGCTCAAACCCAGCTCTTTCCAAACAAAGGCCCTTGGGCTAATGGCATCTACCTCCTTAGAAAGCAGGGTAGCAACTGTCCTTTGTCATTTAAGAATGCCTTTTGGGTCCTGGCCCTCACCCCATGGGGCCATTAACCTATTTCTTACAAACAAACCCTGTGTATGTTCTAAGTGGAATTCCCATGCCATCTGCTATGGTCGCTCCATCTCCTGAAGTGTCTTGAACATGTGGGAAGCGGGAGTTCACTTATTCCGACCGCTCCTGCGAGACTGACATTCTGCAGAAAGACTGTCGAAGCCAGGGTCTGAGTCCCCGGTGTGGACAGGAGGTGCTGGGAGTGGTCCCTTAAGAGTTAGTATACACCAGCAGCCCCTTCTCTTTCATCAGTCACAGACCTCAGGATTCCTTAGCGCACCTGCACCTATATACACACGTTTGTCCTTTTCCAAGCTATTTGCCTTTCTCTCCTTACGCACCAACACATTCAGCTACAAATAGTCCCATGAACTCAGCCCACTAGGGCAGTCATCCTGGAAGCTCAGGTGCCTGTGACATCGCCAGCTGTTCACAGCCCCCTGTGACCTCACAACCCGGACAACTCAGCCCAGCGGGGCCGTGGCCACTCCCTCAACCAGCAGAAGTGACAGAGGGCCTAGATGACCACCTTGCCCTCGGGAGAGGCCAGAGCTGCCAGCATCCCCACACATGGCAATAGCAGGTCTTCAGACAGCCCAACAGTGGGATCCCAAAGTCAGGCCTCCCTCCTTGCAGATGACACAGTGGCTCGCAGGGCTGCAGGGTCAGCTGAGTGGCAGGATGTAGGTCAGGCCGTGTCCATGTCTGGGGACAAGGACAAACATGAAGATGCTGCAGGGCACAGCCAGGAGCCCGAGGAGGCCCCAGCCCAGCTAACCTTCCCAGCCCCAGAAGCCCTGCAAACGTCCATGAGCCTTGAGAACCCAAGGTGGGAGAGGCTGGTGCAAGATGCAAGGATGACTCGGAGTCTTGAGGCTTTGCAATATGGCTCACTGGTCAAGGAAGGGACTCCACAAGCAGCGGGTGTCCTGGTCAGGGAACAGGAGTTAGCGCCCTCTACCCCAAGTGCTGAGGTGCAGTCCCCCCAAAATGTGCCCACTGTGAGCATTGTAGATGCCAACAGCCAGCTTGACCCTCGGGCCACTGGCACCACTGAAGCTGTTGAGGAGACACCTGAGAGCCCAGAGGCCTTGCACCCCGACTCTGAAGCTTTGCCATCAGCCGAGTCCCAGGGAGTGACTGCGGGGGATTTGGTGGACCACTCAGGAGACCTGCAGGCTCAGCCAGTCCCTCTCTCCCCAGGATGCAGTGGCCCCCACTCACCTGCACACCCCATGGTGGCCCTGAGGAGGACATCCCTGGACCACCACCTGTACCTGGCCAGCGAGGAGAACACCTACCTGCACTCCATGACCAGCCTGCTAAATGGGGGCGAGGAGGCCATCAGCTCCCTGACAGACATCCTGGTGTGGTCTGAGGCCACCACGGGCATGGCCACAACTTTGCTGGCCGTCGGCCACTGCTCTGTGACAGACCTGCTGCACAGAAGGGGCCCCAGCCTGCGCTCAGTCTCCAGCATCCTGGGGCACACCAGGCTGGCCTTATCCTCCAGGCTGGCAGCAGGGACCGAATGGGCCCTGCGCTCCATCACCCACATGCTAGAGCGGGTGGAGCAGAGGGCTGTAGAGGACATCCATTCGGCCGTGTGCTACCTCACCAGCTACCTCACCCCACGCCGCACTGGTCCCAACCGAGACTAGACCCTGTGCAGGCAGACCTGGAGGACTGGCTCAGCAAACGCCCTCGAGGCCCCGAGACCCTCGTGCTCTGCTCCCTTGCCCCCGCCACTACCCTGGACAGCTCTCCCAGACCAGGCAATAAATCACCAGCAATATTTATTCTCTAAGCGCCAGCCTTATCCCCTGTCCATGCGATGGGCACAGGGTAGAGGGACAAGAGCGGGCTCAGGTGTTCTGGAAACAGAAGGGTGCGCCCTGACTGTTTCTCAGGTGGTCCCTTTCAGGGGCTGGGGCCAAAGCATAGAAAAAGAAGGGCCTGGGTGGGGCTTGGGCCCAAGTGTGGGAGCCTCAGACCTGCAAAACTTGATCCTGGCTGGACCTCCAACCAGGTGAGTGCATTCCTGAGGACGTGAGACCTAACCTTTCCCAGGGCCTACTGCTGGGGCCCTCTGAGAGAGAGGGTGAGGGCACAGAGCCAGACCAATGAGGGTTCAAACCCCAGCACTGCCGCTGGCCATGAGCCAGTCACTTCACCCTCTGAACCTCCGACTCGCCACTGTAGAACAGGTAACACGTCCACACCATGATGTCATGAGACGTAAGGGAAACCATGCAAGTCCTAACGCAAGGAATACAGCACTTAATGAGCTCGTACATTTCAGCTGCCATATTAGTGTCCCTCAGCGGGCCAGGGATATGGTGGGGACAGGGATCTCGGTAGGGTGACCAGCCAACCCAGTTTGCCTGGGACTAAGAGAGTTCGTAGGATATGGGACTTTCAGATGTTAGACCAGGAAAACCCCAGGCAAACCAGGACAAGTGGGTCACCCTAGACCCAGGTCTCTTCACATGGTTTTTACTATTGTCTGTGACTCCACCTATGTTGGAAAGGTAGCCACCTGCTTTGAAGAGCCACCAGCCCACGCTCTGGCTGGACACAGGGCCAAACAGTTGCATGATTTGGTGAGTGGAGCTCTGACTGGACACCAGCTCCGACTCCAGCCCTGGGCAGGTACCTAACACAATCTGTCCGCACACTTCCTGCAGGCCTGGCCGTGGGTTCCTTCAGTGATTCCTCACGTCCAGCGGCGTCTCTAAATGGGGCCCCTGGCTGGAACCTGCCCACTGATGGATTTATTTGCCTTATATGGTGTTCCTCAAATTGTGAATTAATTGCTAACATTTAAAAACCTGGAGATTTTAACACAAAAATATGAATTTCTGCTTCTCTTAAAACATCGAGGGGTCTTACTTCTTCAGGACAACTGGGGGCTGAGCTGCCCACTTTCACCCACTTCCCATTATGCACTGGCTGTGCTTGCGGCTGCAGTGTTTATCCCGAGATAACTCACAGATTAGAGCCCTAAGCTCAATTCCAAAGTTCTCTGTTATGAAATTAACCACATGAAAAATTCTTATTAAATACTGATCATCATATGCATTTCTGTTACATTAGGATTAGAGACAAGTTCCATTTAGAAATAACTCCAAGAACAGTTTTTCTATTTTCACATTGAAAAACCTTGTTTATGTAAAATTAAATGAACGTGGCGGCCAGCTGGTTAAGGAGACTTACCCGCTTTAAGAGGGACCTAAGGGACCTCCGTTGCTTGTATCAGTGACTGATGTCACCCGTCCGACCTGGCTCCCAGAGGCACACATTTACCACTCCTATCCTGCAGATGGCTCATATGAGGAAACCTGATGCCAGGTCCCAAGGGGACAACCAGGTGTGTCTACCCCTTCCCTGGAGGAGCTCCCACTTTCTGTAGCTGAGATGCGAACTGTTTCCATGTAGTGAAAGTAAAGAACGCAAAGGACGGAGATGGTCAGTTCAGATCCCAGTAATCAGGGCCCCCAGAGAAGCGATGAAGTCAGACCCAAACAGAGAGGGGAGATGGTGTCCTCTGACGGAGGCCGTGAGATCAAAGGCAGATGGGATGGGTGCTGGGTATAGGGGTAGGTCAGGCAGTTCAACCTGGCCAGAGCCCAGAGCCCAGAGGCCAGGGTAGACCCCAAGTGCTGTCAACAAATATTTTTGGAACCAGGTAAGTGCCACTAGGTGCCAGCTACTGCTAGATACTGAAACTGCAAAGGTGAATGAAAGATCAGAGAGACATAAACCAAACCTGACTAAGCGATTAGCCAACTAGCACAAATGCCAAATGTGGGCATGGCTGGACCCAGCTGTCTTTCCAGCTCTGCCCCCTTGTCTGTGCTGGCTCCATTCTCAGGCGGCTCAGCCACCTTCCTGGAAAAAGACAATCCCTCGTTCCCCCTGGCTCTGGCAGGAGAGTCCCAAGCAAGGGTACCACCAGGCCTGGCTTGGCTCCCATGATTTCTCCTGAACCAATCACTGAGGCTCTGGGAATGAGATACCTCGTTACCTGGCCTCATGCCTCTGGGGCCAGGGTCACCAAGAATTGGGGATCCCCATAAGAAGTGTGTGAAAGCTGGCAGATCGCTAAAGAGCATGGCCTTGGGGTCCAGGCTGCCTCGAATTCTGGCTCTACCTCTTGCTAGCTGTGTTACTTTCATCCCTCTGGGCCTCAGTTTGCTCATCTGTAAAGTGATGATAAGAACACCTACTGCATCGGGCTGTTATGAGCATGAAGTGAGTCAAGTGCTCAGAACAGTGCCTGGCACACAGCTGAGTGCTGTATCAGCACCAGCGGTCTTTCTGATTATTGCGGCAGCAGAGTTCTACGGAGCTACGTGCCAAGGACTGACTTTCCCTGCTTGCTCCCAGCATTCCTCTTTGCTGTGGAGAAACAGCTGTGTTGGCAAATCTGCCTGGCAACACACCTTCTCTGCAGGTGGGACCCCCAGGCATCCAGGTTCCTGTGCACCTGGGGTGAAGGTCAGAGCTGTACCCTCAGGGCTGAGGAGTCCAACATGGAGAGAAGTGGGTACACCCCAGGTCTGGATAAGGTGGCCTGAACGAGAAAGAAAAGGCCCAAAGACAGGTGCTTGGGGCAAGGCCCCATTCCACAGGCATGACACAGGGGCACTCAGCCTGCAAGATTCAGCCAGCCCAGCACGGGGGTGTAAGCCAACCTGTTGGATGGATGAAAATTGAATACTATTGGGTAGAGGCAGTTAGTAGGGGCAGAAAGTGATGTGTAAGGGGAAAAAGAATAAGCAGTTGTCAGAACAACGGGGTGACTATATGTAGGGTACTCTTTGGTATTGACAAAAGTCCCAAATTCACCCCTACAAAGATGACTCCTCCTCACTCCTTCTCCTTTATCGGCTACAGTGAACACGTGACAACCACCAGTGTTACTCTAGGATAGACAACCATCCCTCTGGATGTGTGTCCTGCCTCTGAGAGATCGGCCAGTGAGCAAAAGATCTACTTAAAGAAACATTTAGACTGGGCCAAGAACCAGCAGGGCAGGCACAGGATCTTAGCAGCAGGGCCTTAGCTAAGGGAAGGACACAGACAAGTCCTAACAGATGGCAGAAGGGACACTGTGGCCTCCACCCCAAGGTGGATTGCCCCCTTCAGGGAAGGACTTGTTTGCCCAGCTGCTGTGAGCACTGTCAGTGGACAGTCTTCCATGTCAGCCCCTTCAAAGAGCCATCTGGCTCCAGGTCATACCCTCCTGGTGGTCCCGGCAGGAATCTAAGGCCCGACTGTCCTGAGCCAGCTTGGGACAACCCCAGCTCCGGAGCACCCGGGGAGCTGGCTGGAGTGATGTGGGGTCTGCACCACAGCATCCATCTCTGCTTCACCCACCCTGGCTTCCTTCTGGCTCAGAGCCTATGTTCTAGAGAACCCAACCTGTGGCCAGAGACTGCTATTTTTTTTTCCCATCTGAGATGGGGGGGGGATCAAAAAAGGGGGTGGGACCCACAAATTCAAAGAATTTTGTTAAAAGTTCAAAATTTTTTTAAGAAAAATTTTTGTAAGAAAAGTTACAAATTTGAGGCCACTTTAAATATGATAAAATATATAAAATAAATCTTTGTTTTTAAGGACAATATTCTTGTTTTGTAAGGACAATATTCTCGTTTTATCTATGGCTACTTGGCTAATTGGTTAAAGTCACCACATGACTGCGGTCAAGTTTATAGGTTTGGCTAGATGAGGCACAGATTCCATCCAGGAAAGGGTGTCTCCAAAAGACAGTGATCATAGATAAGGGCCATCCCCCAGGGAAATGTGATAAAGTGTAAAGGTAAACTAAGGTCTTAAGTACATATTTAAATATTTAAATGAAAACCTGGGCCTCCTGGGCTGAAAGGAAGCCCTATTTCTTAGGCCTCCTGGATCTTGAGCTTTGAGTCCCTAAGAATGGGGAGCACAGCGCCCTCTGCTGGAGGAAAGGCACTGTACCAGGAGGGCCCGGGTGGACAGCCCTGACACCTTGGGGATTTGAGGGGCACTGGTGAGAGAAATGAATTAAATGAAAACGGTTTCTCTACCCACAACACTTCTGATACCAAATGTGGGGGTTTTCCACACATACCAATTCTCCGATTTTCTGTGGATACCACCTGGGTGTCCTACAATTCAATTCTGACACTAACCACCTCAAATTGGCATAGACTATATGGGTTAAGGGCTCAGTCCCACAAGACTGTGCCACTAAAGATGTCAATTATATGTAGTGGGTCCCTTCTTCGGTCCAATTTGGGTACAAATCAGGGGTTCCCATGACTCCCTCCTCAGGTTGGATAATTTGCTATAACAGCTCACAGAATTCGAGACACACTTTATTTTGACTAGTTTATTATAAAGGGCATTATAAAGGATACAAATGAACAGCCAGATGAAAGGGTACACAGGGAGAGATTGAGAAGACTCCAGAGAGCAAGAACTTCTTTCTCCGAGGAGCAGGGGTGCCGTACCCTCCTGGCATGTGGATGTTTTCAGCAACCCAGAAGCAATCTGAACCCTGTAGTTTAGGGCTTTTATGGAAGTGCCACTATGGAGGCGTGATGGATTAAATAAAGCATTGGCCATCTGTGACTAACGCAATCTCCAACCCTTCACCTCTCCCCAAAGGTGGGGGGTAGGGCTGAGACTTCCCATCCTCCGGTCCCAAATTTGGTTCCTCTGGCAGGCAGCCCCCATCCTCCAAGAATTACCCCTCTCACTCAGGAAATTCCAACGGTTTTAAAAACTGTGCCACAGCGGGGTTCCCTGGTGGTGTAGTGGCTAGGCTTCGGTGCTCTCAATGCCACAGCCTGGGTTCGATTCCCAGCCAGGGAACCACCACCCACCAAAAAAAAAGAAAATCAATTGTGCCAGGAACCAGGGCAGGGGAGGCGGTGAGAGACCAATATACAGGGTCCGCCAGAAGCAACACCCTTTGTCATCAGCTGGTAATCTATACCCAATTCCCTATTACAAAATCAGAAGCATGTCAGTCTGTAACATAACCGTACTTCGACCACTTTTAAAAGGGCGTTACTTCTGCCGGACCCTGTATATTTTACGTCACAAGGGTTCAGAACATACCGAGATGCCACCAGTTGAGCTGACTAAGGCTGGAAACACGTCCCTAGGAAGTTCTGTGGAACAGGGGGCAGGAGGACAGAAGGGCACAGATCCCCCTACTAGAACTGATACCAGAGCCCAACTTCATAGCAATGTTTGCATAATGGGCTCCAGACTCAGACCACAGCAGGCCCTGAGGCCTTTGGGAAGGGCCCAGCCATGGCAAAGGCCTTCAAGGGTAAGGTGCGGCTGAGGGGGCTCTGGACAGGCAGCATCCATTGAACTTCCAGTGGCCTGCGCTGTGGAGTCCTCCTCAAGTGGACACTGTGGTCGTAGATGAGGGCCTTACTATCTCCAAACCTCAGTTTCCTCATCAATAAAAGAGGTCTTCCATTTCCCTCACAGGGATGCTGTGATCAGTAATGCATATTAAAAAGAAACAAACAGCATTTAACAGTAGGCGTGTGACACATGTCAGTTTTCTTTCTTTTGGGGGGTGTTCTGCATTGTCTGTGTATTAATCAGGAGTCTCTTAATTAGAAGTGACAGAAACCCAACATGAAGTAGCTTCCTTAGCTTACTTTGATGGGCTGGGCAGAGAAGGGCTAGGGGGCAACTGGCTTTGGAGCCGTCTAGTGTCAGGGACTCAAAGCTGTAAGGACCTCGTCCATGGCTTGTGTCTTGTACCTCTCACGGCAACCCTGCCTCTTGAGAAACAGAGTGAAGAAACAAAATGGAGTCACTCTAAGTCAGGCTGCTAAATCACTAAACTCAAGGAGGCTGAGACCTGAGGAAAGGATGCTATTCTTGTTTTAACTAGCCTGGGAACTTAACCTTTCCAACTTTCCACAAGGTCTGGGTAGACATCAGACTTCCACATAACCCCCTGAAGGACTGAAGAAGAATGTTCACGTTTCCAGATCCTCTGACTTCCAGCAGGCAGACCACGGGTCATCCAGAGGATTACCATCTCCCGCCGATCCCAAAGCTGAGAATGCAGGACTCATTCTTCTCAAGAACGTACATTTTATTGTAAGAAGCCTCAGATTTTTTTTCTTCGGAACAGTCTGGGTTATTGCCTCATTGAGTTCTTGGTTTGCGAACCTAAGGTCCTGAAGAAATCCTTACCGTTTATTTCTAGCCAAAGCCTCCAGACCCTTTCTGAGTTTGTTCAACACTGTCCTCCACGTTTCTGCTCCTTGCAGGAAATGTGGCTGCAGGCGCAAGGCTCACACCTCCAGGACCAAGAGGAAAGGCCTGTTTTCCCCACTCACCTGATAAATCCCAGAGGAAGGATCTGGTTGGCCCAGCCGTGATCACATGCTGGAAATCCCTCCTCATCTAGCACTCTCGGTACTGCTCTGAGCAGGCAGCTCTACCCACCCAGAGCCACACCCCTTCCAGAGAGGATAAGGAGGGAGCCAAGGCAGCCTGTCCCCTCCTGGCACCCCTCGGTCCCCCACTATAAGTGGCACTGCTCTAACCTCCCTCCCACACTCCACACCTGCCACATCTGAAGGCTCCCAAGCAGATAAAAGTCACCTTTCCCTCAGAAACAGACCAGGTCTCCAGATGAGGTCAGATGTTTGCCCAGTCCCAGGCTCTGAGCTCTGGGCGTGCCCACTACACAAGGTTGTCTGTGAATGTTCTACCCATAAGCAGACTTTCCCTTTGACCACGTGCTTTGGAAAGATCTGAGGCATGCTTAGGTGTACTCTCCTCAACTAGGTAGATTAAAAAATTCCTCTGCATCTCTGAATTTTCAATATAAGCCAATGAGCCAATGGAGAAAAAGGATTCACCTAAAACACCTGGATTCATTTCTGACTGCCTGTATTTTACTGGTACTTGTTAAAACAGTTTTTGGTGAGGAAAATCACCTCCCACGGATGGCCTCTACCACACTGAACTCCAACAAGGCAGGCAAGGTCCTCTAGCAGAGGAGGTGGTTAGGACTGCCCCAGGCCAAAGTTGGGTAAGTTCAGGTAGGCAAGCATGATGGCAGGCTGCTGCTGTCCCCTGCATGAGGGTCTGGGCCTGGGCTTCTCCCAGCCCCCCGCTTTGGGATTCATTAGTGGCTATGGTGCGAACCAGACATGAGCAGGGGATGGAGCAGCCTGAGAACAAGTCCCAGCCCCAAACTGGGGGAGGTGGTCAGGCAGGCCCCTCCATCTCTGGACCACAGCTGGCTTCCCAGTCCAGGCAAGGAGGTGGGTGTCACAGCACAGACGCCAGCGTTAGGCGCAGGAGTGGCAGAGGAGGGCACGAGCAGGGCCCAGTGTCTCCGCCTCCAGGGCAGCTGGCCAAGCGCTGCTGCGCAGATTTCCTGGGTGACTGGAGGGAAGGGTGAGGAATGAAAACACCCCGTGCTGCCACCTGCTCCGTGCTGCCAGAGCAGTAGCCCAGGTTGGGGCCTGGTGAGAACAGGAAACAGGATAGGCAGAAGGGTGACAGCGAACAAAGGCCTCTCTCCGGGAGAGAAATCCCGGCCGGCGGCGGGCCGCACTTAGGTCACAACGGGGCCCTAGCCTACCGGCCCAGGGCCAGGCGGCGCCGTCTCCTCCGCTGGGGCTGGTCCCCTTCCCGTGCGGGGAGGAACAGCTCCGGGATCCGGGGCGCAGCTCCATCCAGAGCGGGACACAGGGATCGGCGAGAGGCGGCGAGGACAGAACGGCAGGACCGGGTTATGACCGCCCCGCCCCGCCGCCTCCTGGGCGACGGCGACCTCACCGCCAGGGCTGGGAGAGGGAGAGTCTGTGCCGGTTGCTACGCAACGGCCCGGTGACGTCAGACGATTGAGTTTGGTTTCCAAGGTAACTGGACGGGCAGCTGGGCCGGGAACTCTTTGTGTCTGTCCCCAGAGGGGCTGCGGAGCCTCCGGGGTCTGGCGCAGCTGAGGAAATGTGCTCCTGGCCCGTGGGCAGGCGGGAGACAGAACACAGAGGCCCTTTCAGCTCTCGGAGGCCGGCGCCCGGGACGGGGCGGGGTCTGCACCCGCCGGGAGGACGCCCCTCCTCCGCTCCCTGCCGCCAGGGTTTTCTCCCCCTCCCGGCGGGGAGGCCCCTAGGCCGCCAGGCTTTGCCCTACTTATAAACGCTCTCCTGGGTAAACTCCTGAAGAAAGGGGCTTCTGTTTGCACCAGCCCGGTCAGCACTGCCACCCTCACTGGCACACAGTAGGCACTCGGCACCGCCTTCCCATGGGACTGTGGCTGCCTTTTCAGAGCTGTCAGAGGCTTCTAGCACTCAGAACCCCTAGTCAGGTTCTGAGCGCCAGCACTTCTGTACCTGTCTTCCCTGCCCTGGTGAGCAGATCAGCAGATCGCCTCCGTAATTTGGGGCCACAATGGCAAAACAAAATTAGAGGCTCCTTGTTCAAAAATGACCGAAGAATAATGTAGGAAACAGGCCCAACCCCTGCCCACTGAGGGTGAACTGCAGGAGGATGAAAGTAACAAATACATGGGTAAACTGAGGCAGGTGGCATCCGTCAGAGAGGAGGGAGAAGAAGGTTTGAACTCAGAGTGGAAGAAGGTAAAGGTCAAGACAGGTGCAGAAAGACCACCAGGTGTGCCAAGACAAAGGGGTGAACTAAGTTTGGAACCGAGATCTAGCCCAGGCCCACCTGGGGGGCCCTCAGGACTTGGGTGCTGTAAATGGGTCTCCTCCCTCCTAATGGCACCTGTCACAACAGGGCAACACCCAAGCCTATCACAGTCTTTCTCCATGGAGCTGCCACGACCTGCCCTCAGACCAATGAGCCAGGCCAGACTGGACCCAGGGTCACAGAGATCTAGGCCCAGGTCTCAGAGAACCGGCCTAGTATTGACATCTAGACCAGCTGTCTGCCGGGAGCCAGAGCACGCCTGCCTGTGCTGCCCAAGGGAGGCATGTGCCCCAGCCCTGTAAACCCTAGCGTGTCTTGTAAACAGTTGGGACAGCTAACCAGGGACTCTGAGGGCAGGACGCATGTGGCACCTGAGAAAGACCAGCCCTCAAACCTCAGCCCCCAGGCTGGCTTCTCCCTACGTCCCTCAGCAAATCTGGCTTCTCCCTACGTCCCTCAGCAAATCTGCAGTTGGGAAAAGCCTCCAGCCTTGTCATCTCCACTTGTCTGGGTGAAGCAGGCTCCACTAATCCATATTTCACACGCAGAACCAGTAAAGGATGCACCTGGGCCCACTGCCCACCCAGGTTCCTCAGTTTCTCCCAGACGATCCCTGGGGAACCAGCCCTGGGCCCAGGAAGCAGAGCTGGTGAGAAACGTATATAATTTGTGGGGCCCAGTGCAAATTGAAAATGTCAATGTCAAGAAGGTGACTGCAAAGCATTAAACCAATCACGGGGTTCTGGATGACCACACAGGTCGTATGCTCATGAAGTCAGCCCACCTGGGGAGTCCCAGATGCCAAGCGAGCCTCCTTCCTGGGCTCAGCCCCCATTCCCTCTCTCAGGGCCCATCTGTTGGTGTCTCCCTCACGCTGTTGCTGGCCACTTCCTAACCATCCATTCAATACAATCAGCATCCAGGGGACCTCAGAGAGGCCCACCAGACACTACATGGGGGGACGGGCCCAGTGCTTGCCCATCAAAGGGCCAAAACCACAGAACCCTTCCAGAAATGCTCATTTCTGCAAATGCTGGATGTCTGGTTCTCTATTCAGCTGAAGAACACTTGCTCTTGAAGAAAGTGCATGATGGGTATTTATATAAGACGATTAAATATGCAACTTAGCATCTGGTTGATGAGAAGTTGGCACTGGCCAGGACTAAAACAATATATAAGAACAAAGTCAAGGACATGCTTGCAGCCTCCTGAGGCTTACATCCCACCGGTGATTCATCTCTGCCCTCAAGGAAGCAGAGAAGAGGACTCCTGTCTCAGCCTTCTGGTTCATCTCCACCTGGGATCAGGCCCTGCAAACTCCCCTGCCTGGGTTTCTGCTGTGCTCTCTGCACTGCCCTGCTCCTCCTGCCAGCTTATCTGTCAGTGAGTACCCTCATGTGGGTGCTGTGCTGTCCTGATCCCCTGCAGGCCGGCAGGACCCAGAGTACCCTAGTGCTGAGAGTGCTAGCTGCAGACAAAGGCCCCTCAGCTGTCAGCCCTCTCCAGAGATCACCTCAGTTGAAGAAAATAAAATGCCTTGCCCAAGGTCATATCTCTCCCTTCTGATTGCATCCAGTGACTGATGAATGCAGGTACAAAAAGGTCCAGCTCCCCAGTTCAACTCAGAACAATGATAAAAGACCATCCCTGCTCTGCGGCAACCCACGGGATCAGCTGAGCTTTCTCCCAGACTGCACTGCAGCCTGCCTTCTCCTTCTGCCTGCTCCTGCTGCCTTCCCCACCCTTCCACAGAGGCTGATCCCAGGAGAGCTCCCTGATAATCCTCTTCGGCACTGACTCTCTGTGAAGTCTCCACTCACCCACCTGGGGCACCACAGGTGCCTTTCACCTCTTTAGACACCCTCTTAACAGTCATTCTTTCATTCATTCAACAGATCTTCATTGAAGGCCTATGCACCAGATGCTGGTCTAGGTGCTGGGGGTAAAGCAGAATAAGGCAAGCAGACTCCTCTGCCCTCACAGAGCCCTAACAATGAACTTAGAAGTTCTATTCAAAAAACAAAATGATACAATTGAGAATATCTGGTCTGGTCTAAAGGCAGCTACATTAGATTAAACTTCCTTTAGGTCAAGAAAGGTCTCTCTGGGAAGCAAGAGGCTGACTATGAGGCCAGGCACTGGCCAGTCTGAAGGACAAGCATTAACCAGGCAAGTTCCAAGGCTCTCAGGTGAAAAGGAAGTGGAGTATTGGGTTCAAGGGAAGAAAAGGTGAGTCTAGAATGGAGCTGAGTGATGGGAGATGAGGTCAGAAGCAGGGCCAGATAATGCAGGGCCTGGAAGAAGAATCCAGAATTAGGTTTTTAAAATGAATGAGGTGGGAGCCATTGGACAGCTGTAAGTAGGGCAGTTATGGACTCCATACTTGTTTACAGTATCACTCTGGCTACTCGTCAGAGAATGGATTCACCATCTACTGTTGGACACAGGTTTGCCCCTTGGCCTGATTTTTAGTTTTAACCTGCGTTTGTGCAATAACCTGTCTGCTGCTTGAGGTTGGAGGCCAGCCCTCTTTGACTGGGTAGGTGCTCACTAAACGTTTACAGATCCATCAGGTGACACTTCTATTTCTGCAATGATCTTCTAGACTCTTGCTTCTCAGACCAGCAGCAGCAGCACCTGGGGGCTTGTAGAAAATGCAGAATCCCAGGCCCCATCCAGCTCTCCTCAATCAGAACCTACAATTTAACCAGATCCCCCAGAAATTTGAAGGCATTGTAAAGTTTGAGAAACACTTCTACAGAGTAGAATAACTGGAGGGCCAGGCAGGCAGGTATGAGAGATAGGAGGTAAGCCAGGAAGTGAGCCCAGATGCACACAGTGGACTCACCTGGTGGTGGGGGGTCTCCCTTAAAAGTGGCAATCATTCTGAGTCAGAGTCTGAGAGGAGACAGGACCAGTAATAAAGCTTTCTATGTTTCAGACACTGATTTCTCAATCTTCTACATGCATTAACTAATTTCGTCTATACCACAGCCCTATAAACTGGTACTCCTACAGTCACCATGCCCATATTGCAGATGGAGAAACCAAGTCCCAGTGAGGTTGGGGTTATTCCAGAATCTTCAGCAGATACGTACTCACTTGGCTGTACCCGGTGTTTGCATCAGGTTCTGTTCTGATTGGTTGCTGCCCGTTCTACTGGTTATTCAATGTTTTGACTGTTGTCCTAGTTACGCAGCTGGATGGAGGAGGCAGGATCCAAACGGTGCTGGAGCCAGGCTGTAAACCACGATCTTCTATCCATCTAAGCCCTGTCACTACCCAGAAATAGCACATCTTAGGGACAAGTAATGTGTGTCAAAGTGCTTGTAAGCTGTAAAGCACAGTAGGAATGCCAAATGCGTGGATTCCTCCGGGGCAGAAGTGAGAAAAGCCTGTTAAAGCTGGAGAAGCTGGACTGTGAGAGGGCCGAAGAGAGGCTGCTGTGGGGAAGCAGCATGCTCTCTGCTTGCTCTAGGAGATAACTGAGTCAGAAGGAAGGACTTTCCTGAGTGGAGCCTTTCGATCATCCTCTGGAGGCTCCAATTTGCCAACGCCATTAGGCACTAACCAGGTTAGCCCGCGTGCTTCTTCACAGACTGACGGGGTCCTCCTGATAGCGACCACCAGAGGGCGCTGCTCCCCAGGCTTCGTCCCCTTGGACCCCCACCTGCTCACAGGAAACTGACTTGGAAGAAGCCCTAATGACCAGGGACTTTGAGACGTAGAAAAGGAGGGAAGGCAGGGTGGAAGGCAGATTTATATCCACTTTCAATTCCCAAAATAGCTCAATGAGGACCTCTTGTTTCCATTTTACAGATGAGGAACTTGAAGGCCAAAGATGTTGTGTAAGTTCCTCCAAACCAGGAAGTTATGGAGAGGCAGGGCTGGGTCATTTTGATTCCAACCTCAGTTCCCAAAGGGACCACAAGTAGACGACAGCTCATTTGACCCTGTCGTTTCACTGGTGTCCCTGCTTCCGTTAACCCTGTATTCTAAGTGGTGGCTGGAACCTCAACCACAACTGTCTTCCCACAATTCCAACAGCCAGGCCCTTATGTAAAGGCGGCCCCTTTTTGAACGTGAACCTTCAAATTTGAAGTCGCAGGCTCATGCCTCATTGTTCTCTGACTTTCAGGATTCCCCCACCTGCGACCCCAATCCAGCAGTCTCCCCATTCAGGTAGAGCCTGGGGTCTCCTCTGCTCCCAGAAGCTGGCTCTGAGCCCTGGGAGTCCTGTCCCGTTCTACATGCCAGGGACCCCAGGGCAGGCACAAATACACAAGGGGACTTTTGAACCAGGTGGAGCCTGTGCCTGAGGCCAACCCAGGCACCAAGGTTTTCTTTCTCAGCTCCCACCAACTCCTTTTATGGCCTCTGGGTACAGTTCCTTCTTCCTAAGTCTGAATTGGAAAAGGCCTCAGGAGTCACTGGGTCCGACTTGCGCCAACACTCTCCTTTTCCACAGAAAACACAGCGTGCCGCCTCATGTCCAGGCAAGTTCACAAGACCAGGACAGGGCGGGCAGCGTCCCGCACGGGATGGAAACTCCAGCCCTGGGGCGGGACCCTGGCACAAGGGGCCCCGGGAGGCCCAGGAGCACCACCTGTAAAATGGGGCGGGGGCGGAGGCAGGGGACCGGTTACGCGGCTTCTTCTAAGGCCCTGCCCCAGCGTCTGAGGTTCTGTATCTGGCCCCGGGGATAGCCATAACGAGCACCTATTTCAGCCCCCTGGGTGGGACCCTTTCCTTTCCTCTGCCGACGAGCAGCGCGAGTCTGGGCGCACGTGCGCGTAAAGCGATCATGTGTGTGCAGAAGCGCGTGCGCCGCGGCACCCGCGTCCGCGCCATTGCCGGGATCTGTGCGCGCCCCCTATGGGCCAGCCACGAACGGCTGCCGAGTGGCCGTGTGCAGCGCTGCTTGTGCCCCGCGTGTGGCCACCCTCCCCCGCGGCCGAGATCACGGGATGTGCACGGCGGACAGGCTGGCGCGCAGCAAATGAAGTGCGAGGGCTCTGACTGTGTGTCCTTGGCCCAACCCTCCCCGTCAGCATTTCTGCCTTCCCGGGCCTCTCTCTCCATCCGCAAAGAGCACTACGGGGAAGGGGCCGAGAGCAGCCCCGCCCCGGCCGGTCCGCGAGAGTTGCAAGGCTGCCCAGCTCGCGCCGCCCCTCCCCTGCCGCCCCCGCCCCGGCGCCCCGATGGGTTTTTCCATGACTGCATCCGGCCGCGGGCCGCCTTTGTTCCCGCTGTCCCTGGCGGTGGCCCGCCTCTCACCCGCGCGCCGGGGTTTTTCCAGGGCTCAACTGGAGCATGACGGAACAGCCTCCCCGCCCCCGGCCTCCTGCGCGCAGACTAGGGCGGCGCCCTCTGCGGGACCCCGAGATCACCTGCGGGGAGCCGAGCCCTCTGCAGCCCCGCCGTTCCGTCCCTCTTGTCCCTGCTGCCAAGGCTTGCGGCCCCTGAGCCCCATATTTGTGCACAAAGTTGACGGTGCCTGGGCCCGCGCGCCTCCGCGCTTCGTGAGGCGCTCTCGGCGCTCGGCGTCCCTTGCGGGCCGCAGGTTGGGAGGCGGGAGTCAGGCGAGTGCACCCTGCAGAGCCTCAGCCGGGCAGCCTGTACCTCCAGGGTGTGGAAGGGCCTCAGCGTTTCTCCCAAGGGGCAGTTGGCGCAGTCCCGACGGTAGCAAACCTGATGGTCCTCACCGCGGAGGGGAACCCAGGCGCGCACACGCAGCCCGGCAGAGAGGGGACATCGCTCGGGGCCCGCCGCGCGCAGGCACATCCCGGGTGGAAACGCGCCCTCCCGCACGGGAAAACGGGTACACTCGAGGGCAGTAAGCGCCAGAGTGTGTGCCCCCAGAGTGCCCGCCCCGCCGGCAGGAAATTAGGAGATAGGCAGGCATAAAAAGGGCAGTGGAGAGGCGCGGGGCGGGGGAATGTTGGAGGCATTGAGGGCAGGCCAGAAGCCCCAGATCACACCTTGGGGCCCCGATTCTGTCAACGCTGAGTTATGGTCACTTTAGGCGTGTCTCCGCCACTAGCGGAGCTTCCCAGCTATTACCCTGCAAGGTTGGCGGGGAAAAGTGTAAGAAACGCTGTTTGCTTCAGAGGAAGGCTTTGCCAAGTTCCACCAGAGAAGCCAGAAAGGCAGGGTGGTCTCCAGGCTGGGGTACAGGGGTGAGGCCGCGTATGTGCAGGAGAAGGGGTCCTGAATTAAGAGGGTGACTGGTTCTGTGGGGGGTTTGGAATCTACAGTCCAACAGGAGGTGAGGGTGGGAGGAGGTTGCAGTAAGGGGTATCTAGATCCTTGGAGACCCGGAGCTGTGTCCCTGTGCGGGGGTGGAAGAGCCCTTTGAGTGCCAGCAGCTTTCTTCCTCCCTGGTGCATTCCTCTGTTTCCTAAGGGCTCTGAAAGGGCCCTTCTCCAAGTGCATCTTTGTCAGCTGTGCCTGCTTTGTCCCTGCGTTGAGGTCCCCTCTGTCTCAACCCTCTTCTCAGGTCTCAGAGGCTGAATACCCATCTCCCCAAGCCATTCCAACATGAGGAATCCTCGGTCCCACACAGCCGGGCTCCCTCCTGCTTACAGACTAACTCAGATGCCCGGTGGCCTTGTGACATTGGTTGGGAAGTTCCAGAAGCTGAAGGAGAGCCCTTGGCTGGGCACCAGTCCCTCAAATAGGGGAACTTGCACTGAGTTCCCAGCTGTCCTGTAACACCTGACCCTCAGTGTGTACAGCCCCTTACCCAGCCCTGCCACCCAATCCATTGACTGGAACCATCAGACAAGCAGGGCCCCCAGGTCCCCCTAAACATAGTGAGGTGAGGGTGGCATAAACAGATGCAATCGAGTTCCCCAAATGATGACCTGACTTCTTTCTTCCCCCTGCACCCTGCACAGAGGTGCAAGACATGGTGGCGACCTCAGGCAACACAAGTGGGTTCCACAGTAAACCACACAGTTACACTTGTCGTCCCTGGCCAGGGCAACGGTGGGGATGGCAGGTTAGAAAAAGAAGCTGCTGGCTGCTCCTTTGCCCTTACTCGCCCACATTTGTCCTTCATGTCTCTGTTCTTGCTTGGGCTGAACATCGTAAGCCCAGGTCTAACCGTTACCCCTGTCTTCTCAGCTCTAAAGCGGGGATACGAATGGTGTCTACCTCCCAGGGTGGTAATACAGGTTAAATGAACTCAATGAGTTTCATATATGTAGAGAACCTGCACGTAGCAAATGCTAAATACGTATTGGCTATTATTATTAGAAGTTAAGCAATTTGTCTGAGGTCATACAGGGAGCAGCTAAATTTGATGCCAACCCAGGCTGCCTGGGTCCAGAGCCCGTACGCTTAGACTGTGCCAGTGAACTCTGCACTGGCAGAATCGGGAAAGGGGGTCCCTGTACATAGCTCTTCTGTAGGATAAATGGTAGGAGACATTTTTGGAGTCAAGAGTCCACATGGAACAGCGAGGTCTGACCTTGTTTCCACTTTGTGGCTATTACAACTGTTTCAGGGGGCTTCTTAATTACATATGTCAAGAGAGAAATGTATGACAATCAGATAATCGCCTCAGTGGGAGAAAACTCCGGGTCCTTGCAGCAGTGCTGTGAATCCTAAAACAGTTCTTCATTCCATGGTTTCGTCCTGCTCACCTGTGCCCACCACTGTAGAGGACATTGTGAGGGTAGGGGGAGCATTGTACCAGGAAGGGAGCTCGCTTCACTGGCTTCCTCAGGGGACGATATGTACGATACGTGTGTGGAACAAGACCTTAAGTTGCCTAAAGGAGTAGTTCACTTAATGAACGGGTGACGTGACGAGGACCATTCGCGGCAGACTCTGAGGTCACTCATGATCCCCCTGGTCTTCAGGCCCTCGTGTAACCTGCTCCCCTGAGTGTGGGTGGAACCCGTGTGGGTGGGATTTGTTCTAACCAATAGAATAGGGCAAAAGGGATGGATGTGATGATGTGCACGTGATTATGTTACATAAATTATAATACAACCACCTTCTTGCTAATATACCTCTGCTGCATTTGAAGACGTAAGCTGCCATGCTGTGGACTGCCTACAGAGAGGGTGAGATATGGAGGTACCAGCTGACACCCAGAAAGAAACTGAGGCCTCTGCCTGATGCCCACAAGGAACTGAATTCTGCCAGCTACCATGTGGACTTGCACACAAATCCTGCCCCAGTCAAGCCTCAGATGAGACCCCAGCCCTGGCTGACACGTTAATTGCAGCCTGGCATAAGACCCAGTCGAGACTTCTGTGAGCAACTGTGCTAATAAACAGTGCTGCTGTTTTAAGCTTCTATGTTGGTTGTTGCATTGCAGCAACACAACTAATACTGGATCTATTAGGTTAAAAGTCCTGCATGGAACGCTTGGGAGATACAAAAAGGTATAAGGAACCCAGCACTTCAGGAGCTTCCCTGGCAATTGGGGTGAGAAAGGATACAGCATGGTTTCACTATTTGACAAAAAGAAATCTAAAGAGGCAAGTTGGCTCTTAATTCTCAGGAGAATTTGCCATAGTAGACTTTATGAACTAAGCATAGGGCCTGGACCTACCTGCAGTTTAAGGTCCCTCCTTATCCTGCCTTTCTTCCTGCCTGACCTCTTGCCAGGTCATGCCCTCCTGTTTCCTGTCCTCATTCTGGACAGCTCTTCTTGCTTTTCTGTTCATTGACTCCTACATTTCAAGGACGAGCTTGACTCTGACACGTCTTCTGCAAAACTTTAGTTCCTAGCAGAATTAACCTTTTTCTCCTGATCTCCCAAATCTTTGTCATCAAAGGCATTGTGTTGTATTATTCATTTCTAATTTTTATTGAGCACCTACTATGTGCTAGGCCTCTTGTTAGGTGCAAGAGATACTGTCACAAATATAGCCCAGGACTATCCTTGGGGCCTACATTCTGGGGGTGGCACCCGCAATCATGGGCCCATCTTATCCACTTAAGGCCAGGTCCTCTCTGCGTCCTTGGAGCTCAGCACACAGCGGCTCAGCACAAGTCTCCTTGTTGGTTAGGTGAATGACAGAGGCTGCGTGGCCTTCCTCTTATTACCTTTTGGTGGATTGCTGGCTTCCTAACAGGATTTTAGGAATGAGTTAACTGTAAAACATACCCCAAGCAGCTGAATTGTGGGATATCATGATTTAGTGATGCCTGTGGGAACTCACCATTCAACATGTAAATGTCTGCAGAAACTGACTTGGTTTACCTATAATTGATACGGGGCTTCAGGAGCTGACCATAATTAATCAATAGGTTCAGCAGCATTGTAAGATCGTGCCTGGTTCATCGTAGTTAAATCTCAGCACCATGGGAGGAGACAAGAGAGCATCCTATGCCAGTGACAGGAGATTTATGCATCTAATTTATCTAAAAAAATGAAGGACATTAGCAGCCAGTTAAAAAGAAAGGGGGGCGTTCCCTGGTGGTGTAGTGGCTAGGCTCTCACCGCCGCAGTCTGGGTTCGATTTCCGGTCAGGGAACCAACAACAACAAAAAAAAAAAAAAAAAAAAAAAAAGGAAGAAAGAGGGCCAAGTTGTGGCTCTATCAGTTCCAGTTGCTTGGCACCAACCCTAAGTGTTTATAAGATGGGACCTCCAGGAGCTCCCTGGTGGTGTAGTGGCTTAAGGCTTTGGCGCTGGCGCTGTCAGCGCTGCGGCCTGGGTTCGATTCCCAGTCAGGGAGCTACCCACATACCAAAAAGCAAAAAAAAAAAAAAAAAAAAAAAAAGATGGGACCTCCAATTCCCTTGGAAGCAGTGGCAGCCCCTCTTAACAAGGCTGCAGAGGGTGCCGCCCTCACTGTCAGGTGAAGTTTGGAAATGTCTGAGGATTCTGGAGGGCACAGACTGTATCATTAGGCTGTTACCGTGGGAGCAGCCCACTCCACCCTCCCCCGGCCCCACCCCACACTTCCTGGCCATCTCCGGTAAATGTACAGCCCCTGTGTGCAGTTACCTGGAGACACTTCTTCCCCAAGCATCCTGGCCCCAGAGGAGGAATGGGGTGGGTGCTGCCCTCCAGGTCCCTCGTCAGTGGGGCCCCACCAGCCTGCATCTCGCTGCATCTGAGGTGGATTTTCCTGGCTGTGGCCCATCCCTGCACCTGGGGCCTCTCTTATCTCTGCTCAGAATATCCAAACTACTCCAAAACCCTCTGATGAGAACCCCTGCCCTACCCCAGACTCTGACCAGGGCGCCTCGGGGTCCCTCTGGCAGTCTGACCGGGCTCCTGGAATCCCCTGGAGCTCTGTGTTGTTTCTTGGAACTTGCTTACTGCGGGCTGCGGCCTCTCCCCAGGAGCTGTGGCCTTTCGCAAGTGTTGAGGGACGTGTCTCTACGTGTTTCCTCACTGTTCCAGTTTGCCCTCCTTCCCTCCTGGGCGGAGCCGATGCCCCCTTTTAATTTGAGCTGCAGGGGACACGGTCTCAGGAATGGCCTAAAAAGCTGCCCCCCCAGCCCCGCACAGTAAACTGTTTGCCTTGCACCAGGGCTCCGCCTCCTCCATCCTCCCCAGAGTGGCACCATTTTTGGTGTTTCTATCTTCATACACATTTTTTTGTTGGATTCGTGGGATTTGGTGACCCGAATTTTGGCCTGACGTCTCTTGGCTGACGCCCAGGCATGACACTGGCTCCCCCTTCAGACTTGGCAGGAAGCTCTAGAAGGACTGCTGTTCTCCCTGTGTCCACAGGACCCTACCTCGGCCCAGCCCCCCACTCCTGTCCCAGGATGTTGCTCCATGGGGGCCACGGTGATGACACGTCTCCTCGCTCCGCTCCGAGCTCTTCCTCAACCAGACAGCTTGGCCCCAGGCAGTTTTCACTGACTGTGTGGGATTAATACACAATGCAGAAAGCCTTCGTTCTTAAAAAGGAACGTTCTCTTTTTAAAAAAGTTATGAACATGATAAAAATTTCAAAAACAAAACACCACAAAACCCTCCCTCCAACACGTTTGCTGTGCACTTCCACTGTGCTCCGGTCACTATTTCTCTGGTGTTTCTTGTTTCTTCCAGGCATTTTTCTGAGTAGTCGGCCCTCCCCCACCCCACTCCCCCAACCAAAATCCCTGATTTTTAGTGTTTGCCAGTTTTGTGGTGTGCACGCTCCCACCACAGCTCATTTCAAGCTCCCAATGTGACGTCAGTGAATGCGGAGTTGAGGAGAAATGTGCACAGTTAACTAGGGAGAGAGCCAGCTCCCCCTCAGCATGGAAAATGGTGTGTGCATCATTAAGCACACAGCCAGACACGCACAAGGGAATCATGGGACACCTACACCTTGCTTCTGACACTGCACTTAGCCAGCTTCTCTGTAAGATAAAGCCAAGTATAGCAACCACAGCAGAGTGGATGTATCAATCCATCTGCTCCTTGAAGAAGACGTTCGATTGGAAGGGTCTGTCCTACAGTCACCGAGAAACGGGTGGCAGCACACGTTGAAGGGTCATCAGGTAAACTACGGGGTAAGTGATTTTAAAGAGCAATTAGTGGGGTGTCATTTTTGAAAAATAAAAACCTTGTTTTGCATAAATCTTGAAGGAATAAAAGCATCTTCACCTAGCTCTTATAACTTTAAATGGTTGATCAAATTTCTCAGCCAGAGAATTCAGGAACCTACAAAACCTGGAGAGAGGAGTCCGGTGAGAGATGTCACAGGCAGGCGTGTGACCGTGAGCTGCGGCCCCTTCAGAAGCCTCGACCAACCCAGGCCTGACATCCGCCTGATTACCCGCCTTGGAGGCTGCCCAGGACCCCCTCGGCGCTCCATTAGGAAACATTTGTCTTTTGAAAAGGGGCACTCGGAGAAGAGGATTTCAGCTCCCTGGGTTTCTGAGTGACTTCCTCTGTTGCTGGCTCGTCAGTCTGCCTCCTGGCACCTCTGTCAGGCATTTGGAGTTGCCAGCAGTCTTTGTTAGATGTGGGACAATGAGAGCTGGTGCCCACCTGGGCTCTGCGGGTCTGGGTTTTTCTCTGGCAAGCTGCTTCTGAGAGATGAAATGGAGTTTTGCATACCCTTCAGACGACAGAAGGTGACCCCTGGGGCCCAAAGGGGCCTCATGCATTGCTGGCCCCTGTGAACCTCTCATCTCCCCGTCTCAATCCTGGGAACAGTCGGGCAAGGGGACACAATGTTAGAACCAAAAGCCATTTGTTTATGGCAAAAACAATAGCTCCTAAAATACCCAATCTCATGCCTAGAATGACGCAGAGCACAGAGGTCCTGAGAGGATTTGTCATTCAAGGTCAAGATGAAGAAAGATTCCAGCTATATAAACACATCAAGAAAAAACTGGGAGCAGAACCGATTAACTGGGAGATATGTAAAGAAAAGGAAGACTGAGAGGAGATGGGGTAAAAAGACATGTAAGGACGCTGAAAGAGATGTTCTCAAGAAAACAAACGTGTGTGCCTGTGCGTACGTGTGTGTGTGCACGCACACGCACATGCACATGTATAAGAAGAGAAGCTGGAGAGAGGCGTGTGGTCCAGGCTATTGGGGAGGCCACAGGGCCCAGAACACCCTGCAGGCTAAGAGGAGTGGTCTTGGGCAGGAGGAACTATGGTTCTTCTCTTTCCAGGTCTGAAAACTAGGTGGGAAATCAGGGACATGGGTCTGGAGGGACACCCACCTGCCCCAGAGTTACCCCCGTGTGGGAGTCAAGGACAAGGAAGCATCAAGGGTCTTCACTCCATCTGGGCCCTTTGACTTGTTTTACAATAAAGCTGTATTCTTGTATTACTTGTGAGATTCAAAATAAAGACATTAGACCCTATGAGCCATGTAGACAGTAAGTGGTGGAGTTGTTCAGAGAGGCTCAGGCTGGAAGGTGGGCTGGGGTGGGACTTGATCCGGTGAAGGGGCATGCTGGGGGAAGAGCTGGGGGAGTAGAGGGAAGGCATGGCAGGCCTTGAGGGCAGCGAGTCCCCCATGGCTAGCAAGAGGCCCCTGTTGGAGAGGAACTGGCAGCTGAGGAGACTCGAACCAGCTGCTTCAGTCTCTGGGGGGGCTTGCTGAGATGCACAGGTGGACCCCACCCCACACACAAAGATCCTGAGTCAAGAGGCCTTCTGGAGAGGCTCTGGAACTCCCATCTGCTTAAAGTTCCCCAGGTAACCAGGTAATGGGACCACCTCAGTAAGGATTCTGCTGGGGCTGGGGGGTGGGGGTGGGGGTGCTGCCACAGGGGGAGAGCTCAGAGCCTCACCCCTCCTCCAACCAGGGCAGCTCAGCTTTTATGTTCTGCAAGGGAGCAGCCAAAAACCTGTATCAATGGTTAAAAAATAGGTGTGAGCACCCTGGGCTAGAGTAAGAGAATGGGAACAGAAGTGAACTGGCTTGTCCTCAGCACGACCATGTTTCTGACCAGCCAGGTGACTCCTGAGGGGCCCTAAGGGAGGAGGTCAGGGTGAGGGCGATGAGCGTGGAGAAGAAACGGCAGGGCCGAGGGACGATTTAGAAGAATCGAAGGAAATGACTGACTGTGGGGGATGCACACAGTGCAATGGGAGAACCCTAATGCCTCCCCTCCAGAGCTAGGCTTTGTCACGGGGACCTGGGGTGCTCTAAAGGCAGCCACATTGTGGGAAAGGTGCTGAGTTAGGGATGATGGGAAACAGTAGCTCAAACCCTAGGCCAGGGCGAATCTACTTGCATGGCTGGCTGCCCTGAGGATGCACATGTCCTGCTGGGAAGAGGATCACTGGAGAGCCTGGAGCCACTTCAGGGAGCTCAAGAAAGACTGTAAGAGAAGGGGTGAACTCAGCAGAGGCACGTTCAGGGGAGGTGGCAGCTTTCTCAGAACAGGGTAGTCTCCAGGTCACCTTTCCTTGTGGCAATGGTGGGAAGGTTCCAGGGTCCCTCATCCTGGGAGGGCCTGGGACAGCCCAGCGCCACGGCCACAGCAGGTGGGTGATGGGAGGAGCAGAGCAGGAGCCCCTGACACAGTCTGTTCACCCTACCCCCTCCTGTAAAGGACTTCTCCCCCAGACACATGGCTCAGCACCGAGGCTCCGGTTACCTACCATCCAACCTCCCAGCTACTTCCCGGGAGCCTGCCGCCGACTCCTCTGCCAAATGCTCTCCACCGAGTCCTCGCCCACCGACGGAGCCTCACTCAGCCCAAGGTTCCACGTGCCTCAGAGCAGGAACCCAAAGGGGAAGGCCTTTGCCCTGGGCCACAGGGCCAGGGAGGGGCTGCGTTCACCCTCAGACGCACCCCAGCTCAGAATATTTTTTAATCAACTGCATTTTTTGTGAAGGTACTGAAATACAACACAACATTCTGTATTTTGTATTTCAGTACCTTCACAAAAAGGTCAAGAAAGAGGAGAACATTATAAATGCATTTCTTTTTTTGTTTTAGCAACAGGACGGCAATGCATATTTTTGTAGCTATACCTTTTGGATACCTTAAAGATTTCTTCCAGTAACTTCTAGAGATGAAGCTGACAAGTCAAGCGGTAGTGGTAATTTTAAGGCTTAATTTTCTTCCCAAAGACTGTTCCAATGATTGTGCATTCCTAGAAGTATTATAATTAATGAGCAATCTCTACTCAACAATAGGTACTCAGTTGCTAGTCCAACAGGCAATAGGGGGAAATGCTATCTCAAATGGTTTTATTTTGCCTTGCTTTGAGTATTAAAAGGGTTAAGATGTTTCTTCTCTTATTAACCATTTGTGTCATTGTTTTGATGAAATCTGCCTGCTCACCTCCATCTTCCGCTTTGGTGCCCTTATAGTTCAGAAAAGCCCTTTGTGATTAAGGATATTTGCATCTGTCTGATAAATAGATGAGCCAAGTTTGTCTTTCGCTTCTTAAACTTGTTTTGTTTGTGGTTTCTGACAGATATAAATTTTTCATTGAAAAAAATAAAGCTAATAAACTTTTTGGTTTGTTTATTTGTCTTGGGCGAGGCACCAATTAATCTTTTCAGGTACAAACAGGAAGAATAGAAAGGAATTTTGTTGGGAAGGAGAAGGGATTTAACCTCTGGGAAGATAGGTTGAGCCTGTGAAGCCCCAGTTCACTAATGGTAGCTCCCTGTTGGGGAAGAAAGGGAGAGAAGGAGGGGTAAAGGGGGACAGGGACAGGGGACAGAAGGCTGAGCATGGCAGGGGCAGGCCTGGCCTGACCTGGTGTGGAGACAGAAGGTGTCTCTAGATTGGTCCTGCCTGGCGATGCTACTGGAGAGAAGACTGCTGTGGCCAGCGAGACCAGATTATCTCTCATCCAAAAACCAACACAGTGTCTGAAAGACGGAGAAGAGGACAGAATCTACACAAGGGGGCTGTCCTTGGACCCAGCTGAGATCCCAGCTGTCCACTAGACAGCAGTTTAAACACCACACTGAAGTCTCAAAGTCACCGTGTGACAGCAGACCAAGGTCTGGTCCTCAGTCGACACCCATTCCTAAGGAGGGAGGGGTGCCCAGAGCCATTCCTAAGGAGGGAGGGGTGCCCAGGAGCAGTCTTCTCCTGTCGTTCCTGGGCTGCCGCAGGAATTTTAACAATCACTGAAAAGTTGGTAAACTTGCCCTTCTCCTACATCCAGAAGTTGACAAAGACTCCAACATGGTGTGTCTGTGAAATTTAAAAACTATCTTCTAAATTTTCACATTGTGTTTAGGGTCTGCATGGTTGAATTTGAAAACAAAGGTCAGAGGCATTCTTTGTAACTCACCGTAGACTTTTCAAAAGAACAACCTTAGGTTAATACTAAGAGGTAATGGAAATAGACTGGTCACTGGCCGATTACAAAGGAAAAGCCAAGTTTTCAGAGAGGAAACAAAAGGAGGTAAGGAGTCTAGACTGACCGCTGAGATGTGACTGGAAGTTTGGGGGCCTGCTTCACACTGTCTGGGGGGGTGAGTGTTCTGGGGAGTGGATGAGCAGGCTAAGTTGAAGGCTTTTCCTGGTGGGCATAGGTGCATGGCAGGAGGGTCTGCATTGGGCAGCCTGCTTCCTGCGATTCTGCCCACGTGGAAACAGCCTGCATGTGTTTCTGGGCCTGGCATTCTGGGTTGCTGGGCAACACTGTGTCTGGGTGTGTCCCCTGAGCATTCACTCTCCTGCCAATGTCTATGGGTACAGTCTGCTTGCTGGCTTCTGGGCTGTGACCATCCCCACGTGATCAGGTCTGTGACCGCCCCTGTCCTCCAGTCTCGGTAAATACATGCACAAAAGTACAAACACTGCATCACTGAGGCTTTTCTCCCAAACTGCTGCCTGGGGAGGTTCTACCTCAAGCTGGAAGCTTCCATATGACCCATGCCGTGCAGACCCCTGTGTCTGAGTGTTGGACGATTTAAGGCTCTGGCTGAGGCTGGACCGGCCCCAACAGGAGCGGCTGGCCTTGAGCAATGGGTGGGTTTTGCAGTAGTGATGGCACCTGCCGGAGGGACACCACGGGACAGTGATCCCTCTAGGCAAAAAGGAAGTTCTGGGACTGTAACAATCAGACTTGTGAGCCTAAAACTGGTTCTGAAAGTTTTTCAGAAAAAAAAAAAAAAAAAAGTCTTTAAAAGTATTTTGAACAGTGAAAGCAGAATCTTTGAAACAGAGAACTTTCTAGGGTGCCTCCTTTAGAATTGTTCTATTTAGACTTTTAAAAGATCTATTTTAATATTGTACAGGTGCAAAAGTGGGTTTGTTACAGGAGGTATTTGCTCACGTCTCTACACATGGAGGTGGAGACAGAGTCCTGAGGCCCCGGGGTTCCCCCCCATTTCTGTTTGTTTCTGTTTACATCTGTGTGTCTCTGGGCGTGTCCCCTCTGGGTTGTGAGCCTGCAGGCTCTAGGTGTGTCTCCTCCCCAGCAGCTCAGGCAGCAGAGTGTTTCTCCACTGCTGGGAAATTCCAGGGGCAGATCCTGCCTCAGCTGCTGTGAGACAGTATTTCCTTGGGAGGAAACCAGCTCTCAGAGCCAAGAATGAAACAGTTTCCACTCCTGAAGGAGGGTGGGAGGAGAGAAGGGGCAGGAGAGTGGGGGCAGGAGGGAGGAGGCAGGAGGTGGGGAGGGGCAGGAGGGAGGAGGCAGGAAGGAGACAGGAGAAGGAGAGAGAAGACAGGAGGGAGGAGGAGGAAGGGGGAGAAAGGAGGGAGGAGGGTGGAAGGAGGAGGCAGGAGGAGGGAACAGGGAGGAAGGAGTGGGGAGGACTTGCGGGGAGAGGAGGGAGGAAGAGGGAGGAAGAGGGAGGTGGGCATTGCTACCAGAAGGCGGAGCTGTGCTCAAGGCAGCCCCCCTGGAAGGGAGCCGCCCCAAGGCCCACAGCCCCTGGCTCCCTGAAGCCTCCAGACAAGAGTTTAAATTTAGAACTTCTATTCTGGTCCTTGCAGCCTGGCCTCACCCTGCAGCCTCACAGCTGGCCAGTCTCCCTGAGCACAACTCCTGGACCCAGGGGTGGAGTGTGTGGTAAGCCCTTCTCCCAGAGGCAAACAATGTCCTAATCATAGTTTTGTGGAGCTGTGGAATTGTGATGTACAGAGGAATGAAAGATCAAAGCCAGAAAAACCCACCACTCTAACTCATATTCCCAGACCTGGGACCCCCATGTCCGCAGGCCTTGAAACACATTTGTCCCAGAGCCATTCAAGGAGAGTCGGCCACGTGAGCAACTGGGGTGGGAACCGACTCAGTGGAAATTCAGACAAGAGGGACTGTTTTAAGTACAGCGGGGGGAAATGCTGTGGGGACATGCAGGGACTCCCACATCAGGTGACCCCAGTTCTCCAGAATGGAAGAACCAGGAGAGCAGGGACTTGGTTAAACTCACTGCTGTCTTCCCAGGGCCTAGAGGTTGGCTGATTAACTGAACACTTGCTGTGTGCCAGGCACTGTATTTAGTGCTGTAAGTGCATTATCTAATCTTATCCTCATGACCCTGAGTCACAGTTTTCTGTGAACTCCCATGCATCTATGTATGTGAATTTAAAAATATATATGTCTTTTCTCTTGCTAATCTGGCTCCCAAATACTGAACATAGAGGGTGGAGAAAAAGGTTTTCCTCCTAGTCAATGAATGTCAAGTTTGATCGAGAGGGAGACCAGTGGTGCATGCTTCAGGTGGGAGGGGCCTGCTGACCCCGGGGCAGTTGGTGGTGGTCAGAATGGATTTGTGCTAAATTTTCTTCCACCTGGTCACTGTGCATCCAAGAATACTGTAATCTGCAGCTGAGCATCTATCACACAAAAGTAACTTATACTAGAACCTCTTCCCTCAACCTCATCAGCGAGCTAAAACAAGGGCCCCATCAGGAAGGGCCGCTGGGGAATTCATCGTGGTCCCCAGTGCAGCCCTGACTCACACTAAACAAACTCACCAAACACTGATGGAAAAACCAGAATGCTATCTTCTTATTTTACAGAGAAGCCTGTCTGGCTCACAAGATATATACACTGGCAGGTCGGGACAGTTTCCCTCTGTCCCCCAGTGTGTGAGTCTGGCAGGAAACTACATGACAATGGAAAGGTTACTGGGTGGGCCTGGCATCTAATATCTCAGTGGCCCATCTCAGTGGCCCAAAGGGATGAAAGGGTCTGCTGTCCATGAGAAGGTCCCTGCCGGCCTTGTAGATCATTAGGAAAAGCACATAGTCTTCAGCTCAGTTCACAGCATGACATGTAGACATGGATAAACTGGAACTGCTCTGAGTGGGGGACAGGAAAACGCGTCCACCCAGCCCATCCCTCAGGAGCTCTGGGGAGCAGTTGGAACCCTTCTGACCTTTTAGCATCTTTCTGAGGTGTCCCTGGCCAAGGGCTGCGGCCTGCCTGCCATGCCTGGTGAGAGAAATGGGCAGAAATGGTAGGCTGCAGGAGGGTTCACTATTAAGAGGGTGACATTTATTATAAAGAGCCCCAAGGTCAGCTTGGGAGGGCAAGGAGGATCTCTCTCTCTCTGAATAGACAGAGATCCTGGTATCCTAACACTTGGATTTGGGGACACCACAGATAAAATCTTCAACCCAAAGACCCACCTATCTCTGACCCACCTGCCCACAATTCTGCTATGTAGTCTTTTTGGGGTGAGGCAGGGAGGAGGAGTTCCCTGGCTGGGAATATGTAGTCATTTTTTGGATTAAGTTACTACAGTTCTATGAGGCTCCTTTTGCAAAGCAAACCCACCTAAAAAGGAATACAAAACTATTTAACCCAATATCCCTGGACTTTTGGACATGAGTAAATGGACCCAAGTTATCCTGAAATTTCTGGCTACGTGCGATTATCTTGTGTCTACAGAAAGGCATTCTTTTTCAATAGACTGCTGGAAAATGACCAGAGAAATAAAAGGGAAAGAACAAGGAGGAAGTTATTTATGTGTAGATAAGGAGCAATTTCCAAGAAAGTATGGTTAAATAAAAAAGCCAGGTGCAGACCAGGTGCCTAACCTCTTAGCATGTGAACATAACAAGAGCAGGGTTCCTGCACCTAACATGCTGCACAGCTCTGGAAGGAAAGAGACCCCGGCAAAGTCTGAGGCCGAGGCGTAGGGAGGGTGAGAAACTTCTCTCACCCCCTTCAACTTCTGAGCATTGTCCCTTGTGCTCATGTATCAATTCAAGGAACAGTTTGTTTTTATAATGCATTTGGCCTGATGTTACACTGCAGATGCTTCCACCTCTATTTTTTTGACTCAGTTCTGTGCTCTGCCACTCACCTCTTCCCAGGTACTCATCATGGCCCAGGGACCGAGGGCCACCGACTGGCAAGGAGGCAGGTGCTAATGGGAATGGCACACGGGGTCCTCTGGTAAGAGTCTGTGGCAAGGTCTGTATCTTCACTTATACCCCATAATGCCCAGAAGGAATAGAAGGACCCCAGCACGGACCCCAGCAGGTGGCAGCGAGTGGCCAGCCTCCACACACAGCACACCAAGACAGGACTGGCAGGATGACTGTGAAGGCCGGAGGCACCCTAGGTAGACTGGGCAAGCTTCTTGTCTCTTCCATGCCACGGGGCTCTCTGGGGTCTGGCGAGGCCTCTGGACTCTTCTCGGAGTGAGGGTTTTAAATGCATAACACCACCACCCAGGATTACAAAAGAAGCAAATTATTTTGAAATACAATTGCTACCCCACAATATGCCTTTGGACGCTGATTATTTTAAATTATTTTCAAGAAACAAAAGACTCAGGAAGAAGTTTTTACCTCCCCTCTAACTGCCTAACTGCCTAGAGGCCCTCACCCAGGAAGGGAGCTACCATCATAGTAACTATAGTTTAACATGAACTAGTGTGTAAAACGCAGGTTGGCACCTAGCAAGGACCGACCCTCTGATCAAAGCCTTCTCTGTGTCCCATTGTTAAAGATGGTCCAGCCAACATTTGCTTTTTCATCTCCATATGAATTTTGCTTCCTGCCCTTGGAAATCCCAAATTACAACCCCTCCTGTATGTTTGGCTCATGGTGGCATATAAGCCTCAACTGCTTGATTTGTCTGTCTGTCCTAGGGTCTCATAGTCCTATGGGACCTCAATATATACACACAATAATTTTGGTCATTTTCTCCTGGTAATTGTCTCATGTCAATTTGATTATTAGACCAGAAGAAACTAGAAGGGTAAAAAGAAAATTATTTTTCCTCCTCCAATGACCGTAGATGATAATTCAAAGTATCTGCAACAACTGTGGTGTGATATAAAAATAGCTGTGACTTTCATTGGTGTCAAAGTCCCAGGAACCACCTATATAATACTGTGGTGTGATGCCTACACACACAATGGAAGGAAATGCTAGATTTCCATTGAAGTTTAGGGAAAATAGACATGTAAATTCTTCTCATCCAAGTTCACCGACTCCCAGAACCTTAACAGCAGGCTAAGAATCTGAGGAATGAAAGTTTAAAGGGGCACCAAGCTGAAAAGGAAAGATGGATTTCTAGACCATCACCACAAACCAGTGTTTGTTTACCCTTTCCATCCCAAGTGGGTGTCAGAGACCTGAAAGGCATAGCAGAGGCAGGGGAGACAGAGGCAGGCCTGGGGATCGGTTTGGGACACTTGGCCTTGGCTGGAAGCCAGTGTGTTTGCATGGATGGACACTGCCAGAACTTCCAGGCCAGTGACAAAAGAAAATCAAGACACAGCTAGGAGGACCAACCAGGGCCCCCCTGCCTTCTCATTCCATCTCCCCTCCAAGGCCACCCCAGTTCATTTTGAAAGGGTTCAGAATGAGCCTCCCCAAAATGCGCCACTTGGGCACGTGAACTATTTTGAGCTGAAGGATAACAAGACTCAGAGGAGTCAGAAAAAACTTTTACCTCTCCTTTCACTGCCTAGAAGAATCTAGATAGGGGGCCTGGTCCAGGCAAGAGAAGTATCACCAGAGAGAACTACAAAGAGTACAGGCTAGGTGTGGTGGGCTGAGAGGAGCCACACCGTGCCTAGAAATCTCTTTTCTGTGTCCCAGGACATGACAAATATTTGTTTACCAAAGACTTGCTCTTCCCATCTTCCTGTGAACTCTCCTCCTTCCCTTTGAAGTCCCAGATCCCTACACCACTGCCTAGCTAGAGCAGGAAGGGTGTGGTGTACTTGACCTAGAGGCCCCTTCCCCTCCTGATCTTGCCTGGTTGGATTTCCACAGCCTTCAAAATCCATTAAAATGTGGCTGCCAGACAGTTCCTGGTGCCCTGGTGTGTATGAGCTGGGCCACCCCATCCCTCCTGACTGACAGAAACTAGTGTCAGTACTACCAAGATTAGCAGTGTTTGGAGTCAACTTCATCATGCTACCAGTGCCTGCTCCCCAGAGTGGAACGTCTCATCCCATGCCTGGCCCCATGAACTGACCTGGAGAAAGAGGAGCACTGCCCTCCCTCCTCACCCTTACCTTCCACGAAGTGCCTGTGCTGCCCAGGCAGGCATACATTTCTCAACCTGCCCATAAAACCAGTTTCCCCAGGTCCTTGCAAGATGATTCTATAGGGAAGAGAAACATTCCTTCTAATCTTCTAGGTTCTTTGACTGGTTTAATAATTGAATTAATATAAGACAGATTAACAGGAGAAAAACATCTAATTTTGTGTATATGAGAACCCCACCAAATCGAGACCCAAAGGGCAGCCCCGTAAGTGAACCTTATGTAACATCCTGAGCTAAGAAAAGGGGTAAGCCTGGGGACACAAAGGGAAGTAGGCTTTTCATAGGAAGGCAGAGGAGATGTTTGGAAAACAAAGGCTGCCCTGCAGTGCAGAGAAGTTTCTTAGGGGGTGAAAACGTTATCTCTGGTGATAGCCCTCTTCCTGGTACAAGCCCCCTTTCCAATGCAAAGTCAGACAGTTGAGGGAGAGGTAAAGCGTTTTTTCTGACTCTGTTAGGCTCTGATTTCCTTTAGCTCGAGTAATTCTCGTGCCAAAGTGACATCTTTCAGGATGGTAAATTCTGTTCCCTCCAGGTCCTACCTATTGGGCGTGCCTCCCCCACCATTTGTGAAACAAAAGCCATTGTCAAGAATTGAAAAAAGGGATAGCGGGGTGGGGGAGTAGGGACAAGGACACAAATATGTGGCGATGGAAAGAGAACTGACTCTGGGTGATGAAGACTTAATACAACACATAGAAGATGTACTGTAGAATTGAACACCTGGAACCTATGTACTTTTTACTAATCAATGTCACCCCAATAAACTTATCAATAAAAAAAAGAATTGAAAAATGAAAATAAATGTTGAAGGTACCTGGGGACTCAAACTCTTTTTTTTTTTTTTTTCAAACTCTTTTTATGTTGAAAATTTAAAGCTGTTTGTTCTCCAGGTAGCTGAACTTAAAAGTACATACAAGGGCTGTCTGGAAAGTATTCAGCCATGTAATATGAAAAATAGGGGCACTGGTAGCTGGATTATTTTCCAGACAGCCCTCATGTATCGAAAAAGTTCCATGGTTCATCATCACTTGCATCACATTTCAAAGTGCAGAACTACCAAATACTAAATGGGGTAGAAGCCACTATCTTCAGTTCATTCCCTCTTACAGTCAGACTGACGTGGGCCAGACAAAGGAGCCCTCTCCCCACCTCACCACAGACTCCTTTTGCTTGTTCTTTAGCTCTAGTTTCACCTTTTGCCTAGTCCAAAACCTTAATCACTTTCTTGATCAGTTTTCTCTGGCTCCTCACCCTGAGCAGCAGACTGTCCCTCATAGATAATTACTCCGAAACTTGTAACCCATGTCTCCAGCTTGCTGATACAATCACTACAGGCAAGCATCCCTTCCAGGCCTTTCTGGATAAGGCAGGGGATAACACCTGAATGACCAGCTAGGCCAGAAGTCAACAGGCCATAGGCTCAACGGACTTTACATCACAGCGACAAGGGCTTTGAGACCTATTTTTTGGGCCAATGCTTTCTAAACTATTAATTGAATTAATTTCTCTTCATCTAGGAACCATCAGGATACTAGCGGTACCCCAACAAGGCATCCAGCCCATCTCGACCAAAGAAGTCAACATGGCAGATCTTGGGACCCCTTGCCCTTTTAGATCAGATAGGGTGAGAGCTCCCCAATCCCCAATAGGTAGGGACAACGACCATTCTCAGCAGGAAGCAGATACAGAAGATGAGACCTCCAGTCCCTCACCTTCCCATGGAGATTTGTGGGGATCATGTCTCTCAAAAGAATGTGAGAGGGTGTAGTGGCTTAAGGCTTTGGTGCTGGCGCTGTCAACGCTGTGGCCTGGGTTCAATTCCCGGCCTGGGAACTACCCACACACCAAAAAAAAAAAAAAAACAACACACCAAAAAATGTGGGGAAGGCAGATAGAATAGGGGGGAATCTCGGGACCCCTCCTATGAGACTCGCCCTGCTGGAGCAGTCACCACCCTGATACCACCCTTTCACTGGTAATCCCTGCCCCAGGCTGGGCAGCCACAGGAGGAAGTTCCAGGCAAATACAGGGAAGTTAGAGGGCAGGAGAAGCCCATCGGTTTGAGCCAGTTCCTACGTCTCACCTGGGCCTCATTATACCATCATTGTAATGTCATACATATGCCTGAAAGTTCATTAATGTCATTATAACAGACTGAACTCCGGGAAAGGGCATGCGCAGTCAGAAGGTGTTATGTAATAGGCCCCATGTCAATCAGACTTGTCAATCAAGAGACCTCACGCCCAGAGGTGTCTCCCCTGAAGACATGGAAGAAAATAAAAGTACCAAAGCCTTGTTAATCAGGGCTCTGGAACCATTTTCCTGCTCGAGCCCGCTCCTACCTCTTTGGAGTGTACTTTCTCTTCAATAAACTATCTTTTGTTTCACCTCTATACTTTTGCACGTGTATTGTTCAATTCTTTGCTTGAGATACCAAAAACCTGGACATCGTGTCGACAAGGACACCCCATTTTCTGGTAACAAGATCTGATTATAACCCCCAGTTTTAGAAAGTAGCCATGTAGCTATTTGGAAGATTCTGGAATAAAGGTCAGTGTGCTCACTAAGAAGTTCTGCATCTGTCAGCTTTTCTCCAAAGCAACAAATGGACCTTTGACCAGGCACTTTTCCAAGCCCTTTAAATGTATTAACTCATTTAATTCATCAACACTAAAGGGTTAGTACTACTGTCCCCATTTAAGAGAGGAAAATGAATGGTAAAGAAAGTGATTTGTCCAGGTCACACAGCCAGTGAAAGGTGAGCCCAGAAATCCATACTGTGGCCTTCTCACATTATTGGCCAACTCCCAAGGCACATTTCCAACAGAGATAGGAGACTCTTCTCAAGAATCTCCTGAGGCATATCCACACAATGGAATATTATTCAGCCATAAAAAGGAATGGAGCAGCACCATTACATGCTACACCCTTGGTGAAATTAAAAACATGCTAAGTGAAAGAAGCCAGACCAATGAGCACATTTGTGGATTCCATTGATGTGAGCTATTCAGAATAGGCAAATCCACAGAGACAGAAAGCAGGTTAGTGGTGGGGAGAGGGGTAGGTGAGGTGTGACTGCTAATGAGTCCAGGGAATTTGGGGTGATAAAATGTTCTGGAATTTGTTGCTCAACTTTGTGACTATATTAAAAACTACTGAGGTAATATGCTTTGAAAAGGGTACATTTTATGGCATGAGATGCATCTCAAAAAATAAAGTTTTTTGAGGGTTCTCAATAATCTGTTTTAATGAGAAGAATATTTCATTTTAGTAAACCAAAGCTTGTGAAGGATAGCAGAAATATACCACACACAAATATGCCACTTTGGCATTAAGAATGATTTTGAGCTGAAAGCAACTGAGAAGCAGCAGATACAAGAAAAGCTCTCTGCCCTCCTATTTGCCTAAAGATAGGACATAAATTTGCAGAGGTGTCCCCTCTCCCTGCTCTACCACGAAGGACATAAATTATCACTGGAGACAACTCTAAACCCTTATCAGCCTGGAGATGGCACCAGAGGAACCTACATAACAAGTCTTGCTAAAACTAGCCCTTACCTACCCTTAGTTCCCCTATTTACCTTCCAATAATTTGCCCTTCTGGATATTCAAGTCCTTTTCCTTTGTCTGGTCACTTCTCCAAAAATGTATTACTCTTTTGTTAAGATGCTACAGTAAGTCCAAGTTCTAACCACACCTTTGAGTTATTCATCACTGGGTGTTCCCAAGGGTGTGTGTTATGCACATTTTAATAAACTTGTTTGTTTTTTCATTTGGTAATCTGTCTTTTGTTAGTCTAATTTATAGGGCCCCAGTCAGAATCTAAGATAGGTAAAGGAAAGATGTTTTTTACTTCTACAGAAATCGCCACGGTCTGGATCCTTTGTGTCTCAGTTCCCGTCACCCCCACCCCCACCCCCGTGGTCCCTAGGCTCTCCTGCCCAGCCTTTCTGGACTTCTTCAGTTTCTCAACTTTGATGTGCCTTTTCCTTCTTCAGGATCTACAAGAATGCTGGGGTCAGCTGAAGCATCACTGCCTCCAGGAAGCCTCCCTGGTCTTTTGCTCTAGTCAGGGCCACTGCTACCTTGTGTAGCACCTCACTCTCCTACATTTACCATCCTGGTAGTTTGCTCAGGTTCTGGTTTTCTCAATACATTTTAGGTGCTATGAGGGGTAGGGATGGGCTGTCTTAGTCACTATTCTGTCCCCTGCCACCAACAACCAAACTGAACAGGAGGCATAAGTCCACCAAACAAATACAGAGCCCAGACACACAGGGAGCACTGTGGCTTTCAGAGGGGCCTGCTGCTCTGAGAGGGCAGGGCTCCTTCCCTGTCAGGGTCCTCCACTATCCTTCAGGCCCTAAGATGGACCTTACATGGATCCATTTCACCTAAACCTTTTACTATTTATTCCATATAATGCCTGTGCCTGATGCATCAGAAGTTTCTGAATAAAAACTTCCTCAATTACAATTTTAAGAAATCTTGGATGTTGTCTGGGGTTGAGATGGGCACACAGTTGTGATCTGCAGGGAGCTGTATTAATGTTTTCTCAAAGCAACCAACAATTAACAGTTGATCTTGCTAATTTTTAAATAGCAACCAAACACAATTGCTGCCACTTTTTGAGCACTTACTATGGTCTATGGTCCAGGGTACTTTACAAACATTATCTCCAGCTCTGCTAGGTCATGCTCTTATCCACATTTTACAGATGAGAAGACAGAATCAGGAGTTAAATAACTTGACAAAGCCACAAGCTAGTAAAAGTACATTCCTTTACAAAACTTAAGCCAATGATCTAGGAAGCTTTTCACAAATGCTAGAACTTCTTTGATTTTGTAGGGACATTTCAAAATGCTTATTAGACATTTGTGATTTAATCAGGAAAGGTAACAATAAAACAGAATCTCTGTATGTGAGCCCTGAAATCATATTCAGGTTCCACTTCCTACTTTTTCTACTTCTAAGATTAAAAGCACTAGTTTTTCTTATATTAATGAAGCAATAACTAATGTAGGCAACTTATATTACTTGGTAAAAAATAAAACCCAAATTCATACTGCAATACAACAAATCAATCAAAAGGACAGGCTGCTGCTTTACATGAGTAAACTAAAAATGGAAGAAAAAGTTTTGATAAACAGGTGAGTCCTTAAAGTATTAAATAATGGGAGTGCTGGCTGCATACCCCTCACCTGTTTATAACTGACAATCTTTCACCATGCAAGACAAGCACCTACCATTTATCAGCTGGGTTTGGTAAGCTCCATCTCGTTAAAAGTTAGACGCAAAAAAATCAAATAAGCATGGACAGCATTACAGATCCTATGCAAGCCAAGGACTTGGAGACTGAGGTTGCAGCTGCCTCAACTTGGAAGACGCACCTCTGCTCCACTACGGATTTATGAGCTTGGACAAGACTTTCTATCAGCTGCTTAATCTGTAAATGAGGAAATCATTGCCATCCTGACTTCCCTACCTTGAGCTGACGCTACCCTGATGTGCAAAAATACATTCCTCATAGGCTCTGATGAGCTTGGGAAACTAAATGCAGTTACGACCTAAGAATGGGGATATAGTTGGGGAAAACAGGGAAAAAGGAATGAGGAGGCTTTTCCTCCCAACCCCCAAGAAGTGATTACTTGAGTCACGTGAATTCTTTGGGGATCACCAGCTACCAACATTTTGGAGCTGGGGTGCTCCACAGACACCCCCTAGGACAGCACGGGACCAAGCTGCCCCAGAGACAGCGAGGAGGAGCCCCTGCAGGCACTTTCCCCACACCTCCCAGCCTGCTGTGTTCTCCATGCGCACCACCAAGGCGCTCCCATTTAACCAAAAAATGCCGCAGGTTACCTGTGTAACCTGGACCAAGACTTGACGCACAGACAAACACTGGCTGCAACCATGCCAGTTCAGTAAACAGTGGTTGTCTCACAAAGTGGGCTTACAATTTTTCCTACTTTCCTGTACTTTTGAGTACTATTGTATACTTAAGCTTTCAGTAGTTTCTCCATGTGTACCTGGTTACTAAAATTAAAGCACTTTCAAAAGGGCCCGACAGTAACTACTCCGTGAACGTCAGCTATCATTTCCTTTGAAATGATCTACTGAGAACACGTATTACTTGCATGACGAAGTGTTTTTCATGTTTTACTGATTACTGCTTTTAAAGAGTGTCTCAGCAAAGAAATATTTCTCTTGTTTTGCATCAGGGCACTCCCATCAGCAAATCCACATCCCGATTTGAAGTAGCAAGTTGCCGAAAAATAGTAATTTGCGGAGAAGTCTGCCTTTTCTGTATGAAAAACTCTGGGAATCACATTCCAAAACTTTCTAAAGAGCTGCTTCCGCGCTACCGCGAGCGGACCGAGAAAAGACGGGGTAGAAGGCCTCAGGTTTACCTGAGGCGAGCCCTTCCCGTCGCTGGGTGAAAAGGTACCCGGCTCCGCCATTAGGGCGCGCGAGGCAAAATGGAGGCGCCCAGCCCTCCCGCGGCGGCGCCTGCGCCTTTGCGAGCCCGTCCCGCCCCACCCCGGCAAACGAGGCCGTTATGGCCGTTGAGGGCGGCCGAGGGGAGGGGAAGGAGCGCCGCACCACGCCCCACCCCGCGCCCGAGCTCGCGGTTCCGGCGAGCCCGGCTCCGGCCCCGGTAGTCCGGTCCAGGCCGCTCCGGACCGCTAGCCGCTCCGTAAATGCTGACCGCGCTCCGCGCTTTCCCTCCAGCCCTTTGTGTCCCGACGCGCGTCGGAGGGAACGCGGGAACGCGCGCTGTGCCGTGCGCCTGCGCAAGGGGGCGGAGGGCGCGCCCGGCCGGGACTCGGGAGTGGACGCTGCTCCCGGCCGCCCCGCCCCCCGGCCGCCATTTCGTGATCCAGCGCGCGCGGCCTCCGCGTGATGGACGCCCGGAAGCCCGTACAACAAAGGCCCAAGCGCAGGGGCTGCCCGAACTGCAGGTCTTTCCGATGCACGCGGGACAAAGATGGCGCCTAGAGGCAGCAGCTGTTACCATGTATAGAGGGAAACGGGTGCCTCTGCCTCCTTCGAAAGGGCCTGTGACCGTGCACACGCTCTAGTGTGGCCAAACTCGTGTTTCTATTCGGCACGTACGAATCTTTGCGTTTCCATGAAGTGTGCACGACCTCGAGGATGTTCTCACTGGAGTGTGCGCATACTGGGTTTGCACTGCCTGGCTACTTGCACAGGTCCGGTGTGCACTAATCCGGGATGTGCACAGACATGTGCATTCACGAATCTGGTGTATGCATTTACCTGTGCATACTCGGGGATATGCACAGACCCAGAGTGGAAGCCCTGCCTCCCAAAATTTGGGGCACTCACCAAAACTATCTCGGTTCTGGCCTGTTTTGGATTCATTCGTTCTTGCTGAGTCTACATGCAAAGCATAACCACCAGCTTGATACCCTGTGTTATTCTTACTCTTCCCTCTAGTCTTGCTGTGGCCCTGATTTTGCCCTGGGGGGCACGCGATGAGCAGTGACTTGCAGCCTGTGAAGAACTAGACCGAGAAAAGGGCAGTTAAGGGAATCATGATGCAGCTGTGAAGGAGGCGCCAGGCCAGCAAAGGTCAAGTAAAGCTTCCTGGAGAAAATCATGGGCCAAGGCCAGTGTAACCGGCCAGGGCCAGGCTCAGGCCCCAGAGCAAATCAGGGCTCAAGCCTGAGAACTTGGGTCTAGGAGGCATTTAAACAGGAGATGCCACCAAATTCACATTTGTGGGAGGACAGGAGTTTGAATTAGAGGGAACAAGTGACGGAGAGGAGGGTGTGTGGGAAGAAGAGGCCTGTTTTTGGGGCCCAGGCTCAGGAGGGAAGTGGCCTCCCCACGGAGGGAAGGGAAAAGAAAAGCAGGATGGGGGACTGTGGTCTCTCCAGCTGTTTATACGTTTTGCTGCTCTGGCTCTCCTATGTTCAGCACACTTCTCTCCCCAGGATGACAGACTCATGCCCCAGCACCAGCTGGGCACCTGGGCAAGCACCTATGCCAGTGGGAATGGAGTGTGATACTGCCTGTGGGAGAACAGCCCGGGCATGGAGTAAGTGTTCAGTGAACATAGGATGGGAGCATTTAAAGACTGGCTGTCGACGTCCCCTGTGTGGCCTCCTTTCCCTTCAGTCAAAGAGCCACCTTACCTATATACCTTTCATCTGGTTTATAGATATCCTCTTGTTACGCTAGCTGTTCCTGAGTACACTTTCAGGGCATAACAGTCCATTTCCTCTAACATACCTCTATATTCCCATTGAGAACCCCTCTATAGATTCCCAATATGTTGTCATTGAATCCATTTCAATACACCTTATGATAGAGAATGGGCCACTTTACAGGACAGCCTTACAAACTTTGCATGTAAATACTTTATGAGGAGGCCCAGAGCTTTGTGATCTGAAATGAAGCCTTTTTTTTCCGCCTGTCACTCAAAAGATACTTGCTGAGCACATGCTGTGTGTTAGGCCTGTGGTAGGGCTAGGGATATAGCTGCCAGACACAGTTCCGGCCTCCAGGAGCTGATAGAAACAAATAGCAGGACAGCAGGGTCCAAGAGCAGGCAAATAGCTTCTTCATGCTTTATACAATGGCGCTGAATGTCTGTGCAGTGTGGATTACACATGCTAGGCTGTCCCTGTGCATCCTGAATTAAATCTGTATGGGGCTCTGGGGGTGGGATTGGATGGGCATGTGGGAAATGACCTTGTCAAGCAGAGCCCAGCTTTCCCCCATCCTTTCCACAGTTGCCCCAGGCCTGGACATGGTCCACAGTCCATGCCACTGAGGGTGGGTGGTCCCGCGCTCAGAAGGATGCCCGGGGGTGAGGTGATCCTGCTGAGCGTTCAGCAGCCACTTCTGGGCAGCCCTCCCTGCCTGGGAGGTAGGGCCTTGGGGATAAGTGGCCCCAGTAGGCTGGAGCTTCCTAGGAAACCAAGCTTAAGATCTGATCTAAATAAAATCTCTGTAATCTGGAAGTAGGTGAGCTGGTCCTACTTTCCCTCCTGCTGTACAGGCAAGTAGTACTGGACGACTGCTCAGCAGTCCACCCTTTTCCCAAAGGCCTGAGGATCTGGTTGATGTCATCCTCAGGGGCACTCTCCAGAGATGAGCCCCGCACCCGCCCCAGCCTGCTCCCCAGCCCCAGAAGAGGGGGCCAGGCCTGCCCCTGCTTACTGCTGTATTGGGCTTGAAGTCTGGGCCCAGAAAACACTTGGTGGGGAAATTCTCTGGCTCCCAAGAGTAAACCATAGGGACCCAGAAGGTGCCACAGGGGTCACATTTAAGAGAGAAGAGGTCCCTGGAGAAATGGGACTGTTTGCAGAAGAATAAATGCCACCTTGTGCCTGCTGACTTCTTGCAGAGGTCTGTGGGCTTGTTCCGGGCCTGTGTAAATAATTTAATGGAAAACTCCAGAAGGGAGGCAGCCCACGTGATCCTGACCTTGCCCGCCAGCAGGCAGGATATAAAATGTTTCCCCTCTCAGCAGTCCGTGGTTGGGAGTCAGGATGCCTCAAACATAAACAACCCAGAGAAAGACGACTTTGCCCTGGGCAGGGGCTGGTGGGCAGGTGGGATTTCTCCTGAGAGATCATTCCTCCTACTGCCTCTGGGGTCCTGGTCAGAGACTCCAGGGTATGGCACCTCTGAGACTGCAAAGCCAGGGTCCAGACTGTCCCAGATGCATCCTGCCACCGCCTCCCGCTGCAGGGCCGCCGAGGTGGGGTGGGAGAGGAGGGGGACCCAAGCTGTGTGCTAGGGGTCGGGGGCGTGGAGAAGTTTTCCGGCGGTTTCTGCCAAACCAGGCAGGGTGTCCCCTCAGGCAACAAGGCAGGAAGGAGGACCACCAAGCACGGTCTCTGCCCACGAACTTCCCAGCCCAGCCCAACCTCGCCTTTCCCGGCGCCAGGCATGGTGGGGGCTGGGCGGTTCCTCCTGGGTTCGACTCTCCCAGTCCGGCCCCGTCTGGGTGGTGGCCTGGGCGGGGAGGAGGGAGGAGGAAGGAGGAGGAAGGAGGGGAGGGAGCGAGCAGAGCCCCTGCCCAGAGGCCGCGCCGAGGCACAAACATTTCCTTATGTGGTGGCTCTGAAGGCCGAGGGCCTGGGCGGCGCCACCGGGGCTGCTGGGGACGCCGGACACGCCCTGGGTGATGGAGGCCACCCTGCTCACAGGGGCAGGGCCACTGCCCAATGGGATCTCGGGCGCATCCTGTGGACCAGACAAAAAGTCCCCCTGCCCTGTACTTTGTCCCCTGGAGCATGTCCCATGTTCCTCCAGGAGGAAGTGCCACTGCTTCACTGGCCTGACCCTCTTCTCTTTCCCCGACTTGCCCTACATTTGTGGGAAAGTGTCCCTGAGATCAGAAGACCTCAGGCCTGGGCGGGGAAGGCGAGGAGGTGTGGGCTGCCAGGCCTCCTCGCTCCAGGTGCCGCGCTGCCCCCTCCCTGGCCCGTTAGCACAATGCAGCACCCTGGTTGGCCCAGGGAGCTATATTTGGCCATAGGGATAACAGGGTGACTCATGGGAGGGACAGCCAAAGAATGGGAAGTGAGCTGCATCGCTGGAAATGCTGCTGCTTTCTGTCCCAGGCCAGCGAATGGCTCTGGCCCTCCAAGAGCGCTGATATCAAAACATGGGGTGTCTGGCGGTGTCTGGGGCTGCCTTCCCACTACAAGGACAGGTCTCCAAGGCCCTTGCACTGCTGGGGGTGGGGACGGCAGTGACCTGAGCAGGTGCCTAAGCTTTCCAGAGCCTGATTAGTGCACACCCGACTCTGACACCCCTCTCTTGAGGTTCTGGGGTATCTGCTCTGACTCCCTCAACTGTCCTAGATTCTTGGGCCAATATCTCACTTCTCCAATATTATAGCCTTTGAGCAGAATTTAATATCTGATAAGACAGCTTCCTCATGGGATATTTTTAAAGTAGGGCTTTTAGAATATTTGCTCACCCCAGTGATTCTCTTAATTGGTCTAATTTCAGGGAGTATAATTTGAGGCTGCTTCTGAGAGATAACTACTGTCTGGGAGGCCTGCACATGCAGCACCACCCCTACGGGCTGAGGGAGAAGAAACTCCCTGAGCCTGGCCCCTGGCTCTCCCCACTGTTCCTGGTGACTCCCAGCCCACCTGCAGCCTTTGTTCCCCGGCTCCCTGGGGTCTCTTCTGGACTCACAGGACATGAGCCCAAGCTGCCTTCCCCTGCCACTGCCCTTACTACCCAACACGGAAAATCACCTTCAGCCTCAGGTTCCCCTCGGCCCCAGCACTCTCGCCCCATCCCGGTTCAGTGAGAACAGATGGGATTCAGGACCCGAGGTCTGGAAGCTGAAGTCAAGAATCCTGTCAGTAAGATGACAATGACCATCCTTGCCCAAGGCACTAAAATAGAACATCAGTGCACAGACTGTCCCATTTTAAGATTCTCTTTTCACCCTGGGGAGAAGTCCCCGGGGAATCTGAAGAAGGGAGATGGGGAAATGGACACTCAAAAGCATGAGACACCCTGTAATCCATACCCTGACAAACTGGCCAAGCCTCAGAATTGGACGTGATCTTAGTCATCATCTTGTTCATCGCAGCCACCCAGAGCAGAACTCTCTTTTGTTGCACGATTCCTGGATTGCTTCCAGAGGCAGGGAGCTTACTACTGGGTTGTGCTCTCATATAGAATTGAAATCTGCCTTCTCTAATGGCCATCTTCATGGTTTGTGTCTGCCTGCCTGTGTCCTCCGAAGGCGGGAGCCCGGGGAGCCCCGCTGCCCTCCCACATGCTGGAGCACAGGGGTATTTGATGAACGTGTGGTCCGGATGAATAATGAAGCAGTGTTCAGTGTTTGCCACAGTGCCACCTCGGAGCCATCCACTCTGGGCGAGACGACACCAGCTGTTCCCACCATCCCATATATGACAGGGGTTCTTGAATACTTTTGGTCCTTCCTGGCTCGATGTGGCATCCAGGTTGCAGTGTTTGTTCTAAGTAGTGGGCCCCTGAAACGAACTCAGTTCTCCAGCCGAGCCAGGCCCAGCTTCGCAGGAGAGTGTGCGCTGTGTGCTCTGTGCATCATCCGTGCAGCCTGGACCCGCAAGGCCTTATTTTTAGCCTCCTGCTGGGCGTGCATCTCTCTGAGCCCCAGGCTGCTCCTTGATGTGGCACAACTGGAACTTGAACTTTCACAGTTTTAACAAAGAGGAGGGCTCCTTGCTGCATATGGTAAGAAAGCCTTGCCCTGGGATGGGCCTCAGCTGGCATCTCAGGGGTCCAGACTGGGGAACAGGTAGCCCCAGTGCTCCTGGGTGGGACCTGCTCATGGGCAAAGATGCCAGAGTGTGCCTTTTGTTCAGGAAGCACAACCTGGCTTTGGGGCTCTCCCCAAGACCCCAAGCTAAGACCCGTAACCGGGTGATCAGCAGGTCCCTGACTATGGTTAGGGCCCCAGGACTGCCAGGTGCCGTGGCTCAGCCTGCCCTCCCACATAGCTGAACAGGTTTGGGGGCACTGTGAACAAAGCTCTGGGTTAATATTGTGTCTGTTGACTAACTCCTGGGTGGCTAGGAGGTGGGGAGCAATCCCAGGGGTGTGTCCACACCTTGGACACCTCTCCCCGTACCCTCCAAAGTTGGGGGCCAGGGCATACTTACACCTCTTGCTCTCAGTTTGTGGATCTCATGAAGGGCGGCAAGAGGAAGTTCTGGACCTGGGGGCGGGGTCAGGGGGTGGGGGTCAGGGAGGCTGCCTGGGGTAGACCAGGAATCTGGCCGAGACAAGGCCTGGCCAGAACTTATAAACCAAAAAGGCAGGTGGAGGGTGAAGTTCAAAAAATCCTCCCAAAAAGGAATAGGAGTATCTGCCCAGAGAGGTTTTCCTCCCATGAAGGGGCTGTATGCCACACAGAGTGCCCACCGTCTAGAATGACCTGTCCGCCAGAGACAGGGCAGGCATCATACCAGATCGCCACACACCTGATGATGCACTGGTGGCCTGGCCAGTGGGGGAGGGGCCCGATGGAGGAGGGGCGAGATCCGTGTTCCCACTGAATTCCACTGCAGATGGTTGTGACAGAGAGGAAACCCCAGAAACCAACAAGGTCAGCGCAGGGCAACTGAAAGGAAGATAAATTCACCCGAGTCTGAGGACAGGAAGGCTGGGGAGAGGCCCCTGGGAAGGCCTAGATGTGCCGAGGAGAGCAGGAGCCCACCCTCAGACCCCTCCCTCACATCCCCTACCCTGTACCCCACTCCTGCCCACCCCCTCACTCTGTCCCACTTCCCACAGTGCTGTGCTGAGTGGAGACAGTGCCTCTCACCTTGCTCACGGACACTGGTGTGGATTTGTAGGCACGTTCAGGCCCAGACCTTTGTCCCATCCCAGGCCTTGGAGAGCCTGAGGGAACCCCCACCCCCACCCCGGAGCCCCTTTTAGTCCACGGAAGGCAGGCTTCCTGTGGAGGGAAGGAGCCCTAGGTGGGTTCTCAGGGCCGGGGTTGTGGTCCAGCTCTGACCCTAGCTGGCTGGGTGACCTCAGGCAGATCCCAGCCCTCTTGGCAAATGTATAATTGTTCTGATTCTCAGAGTGTGGGTCCTAGGAGCATTCTCTGGGAAGCAGGGAGAAGGTCAAGGTCAGAGCCTGGGTGTGAAATGCAAATGAAACCCAATATGTAAATCAGTCAATGTTTGTTCCTTCTCTTCGGACAAGGCCTAGTGTGACCCAGATGCCCCAGAGTGCTTGTGACATGACACTTGGGTGTCCTCACAGAGAAGAGTGGTCTGGGCACCTGAGGGGCACAATGGCATTGACCTGCTGGGGACAGGGGCCCAGTTGGCAGCCAGCCCTCCCCTGCCTGAGCCCAGGGCCCTTGGTCCCCTGCTCAATGAATGCACAGCATTCTGCCCCTCCTGCAGTCACTTGTGTCCTGCAGCAAGCACAGACTACCAGTACTGTCTGTCTGTGCCTCCAGGCTCAGAGTGGAATGTCATTTAGTCTGGGATCCAGTTGGCCTTGTGAGTCTGGGGACTGATACGGCAAAGACGTTAGAGGAGCTGGCTGGCCACCCACTATAACGGGCACAGTTGCGCTTTGGAGGAGGGGTCTCTCTAGTCCAGGTCCCCAAGGCTCTTTCTTGCATGAGATACCTTGGGGTGAGAAGGGGCAAGCTTGGGACCCTGCCTCAAAGGGACTCAGATGATACCAGGCAGGGTGACACCAGCACTGGGTGGGGGAGGGGGTGGCTGCTTCCTGAGGCTGCTGGCCAGGCCGGCAGCTGGGCCACTGGGGCCCTGGGGAGACCCAGATGTTGTCTCTTTTCAGCTTGGTTGCTTCTCAAAGTGGGAGGAGGGAGACTGGAGAGGCCACAGGAGGAGCCAAGGGGCCCCCTGGGGTTTGCTGAGGAGCAGTCAAGGAGGGAGAGTGGGGGACATCTGTTCCCCAGGCTGCAGGCGGCAGGGAGCAGAATGGGCGGGGGCGGGGCTTCCCAGCAGCCCCTGCAGGGCCACCCTCCAGGCCTCACTCCTCCACGAGTGGGCTCCGAGGCATGCTGGTGGGGGGCCATGTGGGTTGAGAAAGAGATGGGTTCCAAGACCCTGCACAGAGTGAGCCCCATCACATGCTGGGAATTTATTGTGGGGCACATGAGGTCAGGAAAGGAGGGTCAGTCCCCAAGGGTAGAGGGGGTGTCCACAGCCGCTGCTCCTTTTCTCCCCTCGCCTGCGGGAGGGCACCAGCATCACCTTTGACAAGGCTACTTGGCAACTTCAAAGCTCTTTCAGGCCCTGGGTGGGGACTGCAGGCTCCATTTTACTGAAATTCTTGTTTTCTACTAAAATCAATGAGCCTCAGTTTTTGAGGGTCCTTGGCATCCCCTTGAAGAGCTGGGTGAGAGGCTATGCGGAAGGAGGCCTGGGGAGAGGGTGACAGACCTGGGAGGCTGTCTCGGGGCACTGTGCCCCCCCCCCACCTCCCACAGGGCTCTCACATCTGATTGTCCCCCTAGCTCTGAGCCAGCTCCCCTCCCTCCCCTTCCCCATTCCTCCTCTGGGCTCCCTCTCTGCACCATCCAGGTCCTAGAGAAAAGAAGGCCCCTCCCCACAGGGCACTGCACTTCCTGCCTTGGTCACTGCAAACAGCTCAGGTCCTTGTCCCCACTGAGGAAGCAGGAGTAGCTCTGCCACTGTGCTGGCTCCCACCCTCCCCCACCCCGGGCTCCGGGCACATGGTTCCACATTCATCCCCAATGTTGACTCCTTCCTATCAGCTGAAGCCACTGAGTCCCTCCATGTTATCCCTAGTGCCCAAGCCCACCCTGCTCTTGGCTCCCCTTCCTCGCAGCCACCCTCTTGAAAGAGGTGTCCCCTCTCTACTTCCTCCTCCCTCCCGCATTCTTCAGGCAGCTGCCCTGAAGCCACTCAGAGTGTCCGCAGTGCTGTGTGCCTGTGTCCTCTGCCCTCCTCACCTGCTCGCTGAGCATCCGCCTCCCTGGCCCTTCCTATCCTCCCTGAAGGTCCCACTGCCTGGGCCTCAGTGCTGGCATTCTCCCACCGAGAGTAGCAGCGGGCAGGTCGGGGGACAGGGTTAGGCACGAGGGCACTGGCATCAGACACCCTGGGTTCAGAGAGGCCTCACTGCCTACCAGCTGGATGGCCTGGGGCAAGTTCCTTCACCCTCTGGGCCTGGGCCTCGGCTCTAAAGTGGAGAGGACAACACGGAAGGGACCTCCTGGGCCTGTGAAGACTTAGAAGCACATGGCCTCCCTTGGCATTGCAGACACAGGAAAACTGCTGCTCCCAGGCGCCGGGGGCCGCAGCGGTTCCGAGCGCTGCCTGGTGGACCTGGTGCTGCTCTCTCTGACGCCGTGTGCCAGGGGAAGGCTCCCAGAGGGCCTCACAGGGCTTCAGGCAGTCTGGCTGCTCTGGGAGTCCCAGTGATCTGAGAGGTAACACACGCACTCGCACACCCCGTGCATTCCTCTTCCTGAGCACATTGAGGGGCTCAGGCATTTGCACAGAATACCATATTCTTCCCTCTGCTTCTGCTGCTCCCAAAGAGGTCAGATCCCCGCAGCCCACCCCACCTGGAGCACCTGTACCCAGAACCCATGGCCCTCTGAGGAATAAAGGGTGGAGGCTGGCAGCAGATGGGTTAACTCCTGGCCCCGCTTCTGGAAAGGATGCTTCTTAGGGCATGCAACTCCCCACTCTACTCCAAGCTTTTCTTTGGTCCCCAAAGCAGCCAGCACCCCTCCCCTCTTCACACATCCCCCTCCACTCCCTCTGACCGAAGGGGACAGAGGGCTCCCCCAGGTGGCCAGATATGCCAAGGCCAGAAGCTGGGGAGTCTGCAAAGACTGGTTTTAAATGTCTCTCCCCTTCAGTCCCATTAATATATATATCTGCCTGGACAGACCAGATGTTCCTTCCAGTGTGGGGTTCTGAAAATCAGGTCCCTTGTATGTGCATTCACGAAACAAGCAACGTGTGCAGTCCCGTGCTGTAAAGCACGCTGAGCCTGGTGGTGGGGAATTGCTTGCAGCCATGCCAAATGCTGGTGGAGGGCTGTCTGCAGAGCTTGGCCTAATACTCTGCCCTGTGTCATGGGTCACAGGACACAGAGACATGGAGACAGGAAGCAGAGTGCAGAGGCCCAGCTAAAAGCCAAAAACGCCCCAGCACCAGTAATTATCACCTTCTATCACATGCCTTCTATGTGCCTGTCACCCTGTCCCAGGCTTCCCATTCTTTTAGGTTTTTTTATTTTTCTTTCTTTGTTTCCTTCTCACAATAGCTTAGGAAATAGGCATTATTGTAAACCCATTTAGCAGACGAGGAAACTGGGGCTCAGTGAAATTAAATCCTTATCTAAAAATCGCACAGTGAGGTAAAGCCTGAATTTGAACTCATGCATTGTCTGATTCCAGATTCCTTCTTCTCATGCATGCATGCCTATGCACAGGAAGATAATCTGGCAAAATAAATAGGAGACACATGTATACTTATGAGGTGCTCATGAATGAAGATGTGCCACTCCTTCCTGCCCCAGGAGCACACATGCGGGTGCTCAGCAGGAGCAAGTGGACACCGACAGGCCAGTTACACAAGCACCATGAATATACACATATGAGAGAAAAGGAACTCGACCAGCTCTCCCGCAAGGCGCATACTCAGGCCCTAATACCCGCCGATTCATGCAAGGGGACTCGGGGCTTGGGCCCCGATTTTACAGATGGGAGAACCAAGGCACAGTTAGCAAGGAGTGGGCCTCAGGATTCAATCTTGAGCAAGCTGGTTCCAAATTGTGGGCTTCTAGAACACGAACACCTGGACTTGAGAAAGCTCCAGTGATGGGCTGCAGCCCCCCTCTCCACTCACTGGCGAGCTGAGGCCCAGAGTTGTCAACTCAGACAGGTTTTGGTGACAGCCACACACAGCCCAGCCCATACACGAATGTGGGCTCGATCACACATTCCCCACCCACACATACATCTTCCGAAGACAGAATCTGCTGCTGCCATCTGTTCTGTGCACACACAGTTGAACTCTTGGCCTCTTGGGCACACAGTCCAGCTTACACTGACAAGTACACACACACACACACACACACACACACACACACACACACGGCTCTCAGAAAGAAGTGAAGATAGACCGAGCTGCCTGGGAGGCTGAAAATCCTTGAAGCCCCAAAGACATTTAGGGCCTAAGCCCTGGGGTCAACCCCCTGGATTCAGTGTCTGATTTCAGGTAGAAGCCTCCCACCCTCCCAGGCCTTGCCTGAGACTGTCT